>APFE031435961.1:0-37803 GCA_000404065.3 Pinus taeda
ACAGCGCGTCTATGGGTGCACCCTCTTTGTAGGAACTGAGCCATTGGCGCGGGTTAGACACTGTGGACCCGCGCTAATGAAAAAGGGCATTTTTAGGGCTAATCTTCAAAAGGTGTCTTCAGGGATATTGAAGTTCATACTTAGGAGACTCCAATGCAAGTGTTTTCAAGTTGTGTCACTGGTCACAGGTCCGTAAATGTGTCCTCGAGTGTGCGATAGCGAGGGTAACAAGGACGGTGACAAATTACTGCGTAACAACCACGAAGACACAATTTCCTTCAATCTTGGGTAAACCAATGATAAAATACATTAAGACCTCCTCCCAACACTGACATGGAATGGATAAAGTTTGTAATAGACCCGAGGTCTTAATTGTCTTAACTTTATTTTCCTGGAGAACCAAACATTCTGCCACAAATTTCCAATATCAGATTTATGGTCATCCAAAAAATATTCCTTCTTGGCCCTATGGTAAGTTTTTAAAAATCCTGAGTGCCCTTTGAAGGGGAAGGTATGCAATTCCAAAAGAAAATTTTGTTTGTGTTGGGAATTCTTACAGATATATACGTGAATTTTGTACCATAATGAATTAAATGTATCAGATGTACTGAGATCTTGTTGTATCTTTTGAATGAGTGTCCACACCTCTTTGCCATTCTTCCATTCATCCCTTGCTTCAGTTATCCAATCATGTCAGATAATAGAAATGACACAAAGAAATGCTTCCACATACTCATCCTTTCTTGAGAGTGCATCTGCAACAACATTTTGATTCCCTTTATTGTATATTATTTCAAAGTCATAATCCAACGTCTTTGTGACCCATTCTTGTCTCTCTTATAAAGATAATTTTTGTTCCAAAAAGTATTTAATACTATCGTGATTTTTTTTACCTTGAAGTATGTTCACATTAGGTAAGGTCTCCATTGCTTTAGTGCATGTAGTATTGCCAACATTTCCTTCTCATAAATAAGTTTTTACAAATATTTTCCCTTGATTAGACAACTTTCAAAAGAAATGGGTCTTCCTTCTTACATTAAAACAACACCAATTTCATTTCATGAGGCATCCAACTCCGTAATAAAGGTTTTTTTGAAGTCTAGAGTAGCTAAGATCAGTTCTTGGCACATTTCCTCTTTAAGATGTTCAAAGGCCTTAGATGTTTCTAGAGTCCAATAAAATGCATCTTATTTCAATAATGTTGTTAGAGGCATTGATATTTCCCATAATTCTTAACAAACTTGTGATAATACCTTGTCCCCCCAAGAAAGCCTCGAAGATGCTTTAGGGTTGTGGGGATTTTCCATTCCAGGGTCTACCAGAACACCCTCATGAGATACAATATGACCTAAATATTTCACCTCCTGTACTCCAAAGAAACATTTGGAGGTTTTTGCATATAATTGTTTCTCCTCCAATAGTTTGAGCACCCTGTCAACATGTTAAACATTATCCTTCCAAGGCTTGTTGTAGATTAGTATATCATCAAAAAATACTAACATACATTTTCTAATGACGGGTTTGAGAATGGAATTAACAAAACCTTGAAATGTGGAAGGTGCACTAGTAAGGCCAAAAGGCATGACCAAAAATTCATAATGACTTTCATGAGTTATGAAATGTTTTTTTCATAACGTCTTTAGTGTTCATTCTAATTTAATGATATCCTGAATGAAGATCCAACTTGGTGAAGTAAATTTCTCCATGTAATTCATCCAACAATTCATCAATGAAAAGAATGGGAAATTTATCTTTAATAGTGAGCTTGTTGAGCTCCCTATAATCCTGACACATTCGCCATGATCCTTCCGTCTTGTGCACCAATACTACTGGAGTAGAGAAAGATATTTGACTATGTTTAATTATACCGACCTCTAGAATTTATGCAACCATACGTTCAATTTCACTCTTTTTGGCATATTGATACTGTAAGGCCTGGTGTTTGGAGGAACACTTCCTGGAATGAAGTGAATAGCATGATCATAATCATGAATAGGTGGGAGGCCTTCGCGAATCTCAAATACCTTATAATAATTGTCCAAGACTTTTTAGAGATATGGAGAAATAAATTATTTCGATGTTTGAACCTATATTGAGCATAATTGTGCAATTAAGTGTTGTTGTTCTTTCTTCAAAAGTTTTTTCATGCTCTGATACCAAATTTTATCCAACCATATCACAAAATAGAACGAAAGATAGATCAACGACTTGAGAATTAGCCTCTTCGAGGGGGAAGCCCCCTTTACATCACACAAATGAATAATTCTTGATTGATACAAATGATAAGACCTCCTTGGTATATATAAGAGTCTAAAGGGTCACAATATAATCAAATCTTACATAACAGTAATAATGTAAGGGAACAACAATAAAAATAGTCAGCTTCGATGGGGCATAAAAATAACAATATGGGGGCTACATGGGCACAACAATACCAATGGGGGCTACACTAACAATAAAAATAAAGGGGCTACACTAATAATAATAATAAGGGGGATACACTAGTATTAAAGGGACCTAAAAAAATATTACAGATTCACAAGAATGTAATCAATTTAATATTAATAAGAATATTCAAATATACATTAATTATTGCAAATGAAGATTTTAAGGTTAATTAGACACTAATAAAGATTATCCATTAATAGAGCCTGAGGATAGCCATAATCTTGATCATTAATCAAGCTTAACCATCTATTTACTCATGAAGAAGTTTAAGATTTAGAATACTAAGGTATTCATGCAATGTGTGGGTATGTAGTTAGTATAGACATACCTTGTATGTATGCTAATAATACTTATGGGAATCAAGCAGAAAAATTCAATCACTCAATAGGTAGGCTAATAAAATAATGTAAGATAATACGACCAAGTAGGGGCATTACATACACCCCTCCTTTAGAACAATTATTCTTGAATAGAGTCAAAAGGTTACAAACTATGTGGAAGAAGTATGACAATATGATCTGAAATGATCATAGATTAAAACTGATGTGGAATTGATTAGCCATTAATGAATTTAATTTTACCTTAAAGCACAGAAATCGAGGAAAACTGCTTGAGAAGAAGACTTTACGACAGTTGATTGAACACAAGATTGATGCATAAAAAAAGTGAAAACAATATAAACACAATGATACTAGACAGTAAAATTGATTACGGAGTTCATCCCAGATGGACTACGTCTCTGGGTCCGCTTTCAAGATGGGCGACCACTTTATTAGGATTGAAATAGATGAAGTCGATTACATAGAGATTTTTTCAGTCTGAATGTGCACGCAAACACTTTTGATCACTGTCATCAGATAGCCCTCTGAACCTATTTTCCAACGCCTGTCACAGTTCCCAATTCTGACTCTAGATGCTCTTGTTACGCTGAAAAAAAAAATGCATATGACCTCCAGAATTTACAAACAAAAGTCAAAACCACTCTCCTAATCAATGAAGGACAATTTGCCTCTTATAGGTCTGTAGATGCATCGAAACATCCTTAGCTGAATTAAGGATTAATTTGGTTTTTTTCTAGATGGTTTGAAGCTCAGTCTTGTTGTTGCATGACACTTAGGATAGGTTCCTAAGGTCATCACACTTAGTTTTTTTTAACAAAAACCATATAAAACCCAAAAATAAACATTATGATAACTACATAACCATTGTGGATAGGTTAACCAAGAAGAGGTTGGATAGCTCATATGAGCGGTGATTGAACCCGCGGTTTGGGTGTCGGCAGTTTCGTTGATGGTTTCAAACTAGCGGTCTATCCATCACATTCACATGTGGCCTGTTACAGTTTGGAAACCCCATGTGGTCAACTCCAAACCTGACTACTTTCCCGTTCACATGACCAATTTCCGACACGGTTTCCTGTGGTTAACTTGACAGCGTAATACTCCAACGTTTCTCATACACACTGTGATCACATGCTGACGGTTTTGATTAAGAACTATGATGCATTAGGACTGAACTGTGTATTATACTATTTTATAATGTATTTACAAAAACATAGCCCAAGAGCTCAAAATGGTTTTAGACTTAGGTTTTTTTAGCATTATGTTTTATGACTTAGGTTTTAGCACATAGTGTTGTATTGCAATAGGTTTAGGGTTTTAGATTTAGGGAATGGTTATTTTTTAATGCATTTGGAATGTAATGTATTATGTTAGGGTCCCACCCTAACCCCCTTATTTATGTAATAGGATCGAGTCATAGTTATAGTTAAGTAAAGAGTCAATAAAGCCCATATTAATAATTGTAAGTGGTTAACCCGCATTTAATGACGGGACCACAGTTAGTTGCAAATGGGCCATGGTATTAGATAGTTGGTATTAATAAGAACCATGGTATTGCATGTATGAATCCTATATAAAGGATAGAGACTCCTGGTGAGGAGCATCGTGTCTTATTTTGTAATCGAGTTGTGCTTTATTGGAGATTTCCCCGTCGAAGAGGCAAGTGAACATTGCTTTCTGAATAATAAAATACTTGATGTTATTTCTCACTGTTCTATGTTCTAGGTATATTGCTTTGCATATTTGGTATTTTGGTATCATCTTGCAGGTTAAGAGCATAACGAGTGGTATCAGAGCGCTTTCTAGGGCCGGTGGGATCTCCAATTTTTAGCAAATATTTTTTGGCTAGAGATGTGTTTCGGCATCTTTAAACCACGGGATCTGTCGTTGAGCGCGCAAACCTGTGAATTTGGGGAGTCATGCAGGCAGGAAATACAAGAGGTGGTCACACTTTTTGGACTCCCTTGTAACCCCTGTGGGTACCCCTTCGAGTAGTAGTGCATTAGATAGAACCACACATGGACTGTCTTCCAAGTATCCTCTGGGTATATCAGAAGCCCCCTAGCTCCCTTGAAACCTTGCCATAGATAAACTGTCGGTCGTCTTGCTGCTATAGTACATTGAGAACAGCACTCAGAGAGATTACTCACCGGTACAATAGGGTAGGCGGGTTGTACGGCTAAGGGTACGGTTAATCCTCCTTGGTTAGTGCCCTGAAAAATTGGGCCGAGTACTACTCTCAGACCCTTATGTATATTGCAATCTATAGCACCTGACACTCCTCGAGACCATAGTTCCCTTCTCTATCTCTGGATCACGCATAATCTCTGCCAGATCAGATCTCACAAGTGGGGTTTTGCAGCAGATCTGCAGCAGCAATCTATTCCGTCGTTCAGATCTATCCGATCAGCCATTCTTATCTCTCAGATCCATCAAATCCGCCATCCAGATCTGAGTAGTTGTGTGGGTTCCTATACCTGGGTGTGATTTTCACAGGACTTTTGGCAGCAATGACATTTTGGGGATTCGACTACAACAGTATTCCTAAGCAAGGAGTAAAACTCCGTTAGGAGTTTTCAAAAAAGAAAAATTCTAAGACCCCCCGGGGCGCTTATTGGTGACTTAGCCCGTCAGAATCAGGACGATGAGCTGAGCAAGTTGGTACCATTCAATTGTTAGAGCCAAAAAAGTTAGGTGGTCCCAAAATTTCCAATACATCGGATCGGGGCATGGTAGAAACTAGAGCTCAAGCTATGGTTAATGAGAACATCGACAAACTTGAAGCAACCTTGAAAGACATCCAAGACCAGCTGGCGAAAATAACTACAACACTCTCTAAGGGCAAGGCGGAAGCTCGCGAGGAGGCATATATTGGCAATGAACATAGTGAGGGTGAGTCTAGCCACTCTCTTCACCTCTGGGGCACCCTTCAACAATCCCATCTGCGACCACCCAAGCTGGAAATGCATAAATTTGATGGCTCTCACCTGGCAACATGGATAGCACAAATGGAGCAATATTTCAATCTGAATTACATCCTAGATAATGCCACTCATCTTAGTGTGGGGAGCATGTACTTGGACAATGAAAGATGGCAATGGTGGCAATGGCATCAACGTTGCTATGGAAGGCCCTTAACTTGGGACACATTCAAGAAAGCACTTACGGATTGCTTTGACCATGACTCTGCTTTTTTGGGTTGTCTCACTAAGCTCCAACAGACTGGAATAGTGGATGAATATATTACAGCTTTTGAAGCCTTGGCTTTCCGCAATTTAGGTCTACAAGATGAGTTCTACATGGAATGTTTTATCAGTGGTCTTAAAGAGGCCATACAAGCTCACGTCCGACTGCACCACCCTCCAACATGGTTGGAGGCTTGCAAGATAGCTCGTGAAGTGGAACATGCATTAGTGGCCAAGTCCAATCACCCAAATTTCACCACCAAGGGTCACCCCTCACAAGCTCACAGCACTACCCGAACACTTAAGGTTCGAAAGGTGTCACCTACAAAAATGGCGGAAAGAAGAAAGCAGGTATTATGTTACTACTGTGATGAAAAATACTCCCCAGGGAATAAATGCAAGGAGCCCAAATGTTTTCAACTTGATGCTACTGATCATAGCTCATCAGAGGAAGCCCCACCACTTGAGGAACCAAAGGAGGAAGAAGAGGACAACTAGAAGGACAATGTACCTGAAGAACCGGTTATTTCGCTGCATGCTTTGGTAGGGATTTCTTCGCCTCAAACTCTCAAAATCAGAGGTTTTATTAATCATCACCCAGTAGTAGTCTTGATTGATAGTGGAAGTACACATAATTTTATCCATCAAAGATTCGCGGAAGCAATGCATTGTTTTGTACGAGCGGTTTCTAACTTCCAAGTCCAAATTGTTGATGGGGGGACAATGAAATGTGAAGGCCGCTGTGAAAATGTCAAACTTCAAATGGGGGATTGTCAGTTAAAGACCCACATGTTTTCCATACACATGGGAGGGTGCGACATTGTCCTAGGTGTTGAATGGCTTCGCACACTTTGCCCAATAACAATGGATTTCTAGTAGTTATATATGAGCTTTAAGCAGAACAACCACACACATACCCTCCGTGGACTCCAGGCGGGAGCTCCCTCTATCATCAGCTCACATAGGATGGAAAATTTGTTAAAAAAGGGCCATCATGGAGTTATAGCTCAATTTAATGCCATCCAGGCCTTCGAACCCAATTCTCTTCTGATTCATCCTGAGATGCAACAGATTTTAAATAACCATCTGCCTGTCTTTGACAAGCCTCATGAGCTTTCACCCTCAAGAGGGGAATATGATCATAGCATCACTTTGGTCCCAGTGACCCAACCACCAAATGTGCGCCCATAAAGATATATGTTCGCCCAAAAGAATGAAATAGAAAAAGTAATCAAGGAACTTTTGGAAGCAGGCGTCATTCATCCCAACATTAGTCCTTATTCATCACCAGTGGTCATGGTGCTCAAGAAAGATGGGGAATGGTGTATGTGTCCAGACTTCAGGGCTCTCAATAAGTTGACAGTCAAAGATAAATTTCCCATCTCGGTTGTTGATAATTTGCTGGATGAACTAAATGGGGCTCAATTCTTCATTAAGCTTGATCTCCGCTCATGCTACCACCAAATTCTTATGAAAGAAGTTGACATTCCAAAGACTGCTTTCAGAACTCATGAAGGTCATTATGAGTTCGTGGTCATGTCATTTGGTCTTTGTAATGCCCCATTTACTTTTCAGAGCCTTATGAACCACCTGCTCAAACCATATCTCAGAAAATTTGTCTTTGTTTTCTTTGATGACATCCTCATCTACAGTCGCACTTGGGCCACACATCTTCAGCATGTAGATCTACTCTTGCAACTGCTCCGCGAGCATAAATTATTTGTTAAGATGTCCAAGTGTTCTTTTGGCATGGAAGAAGTTGAGTATTTGGGCCACATTGTTGGGTGTGAAGGTGTCAGGGTGGACCCCAAAAAGATCCAGGCAATGCAGGATTGGCCTCAACCAGACCTTCAAGAGCCTGAGAGGATTTTTGGGTCTCATGGGCTACTATCACAAATTTGTCTGTAATTATGGTCACATTGTGAGGCCCCTCACTCAACTCCTCAAGAAAAATTCATTCATCTGGAATGAGGAAGCACAGTAGGCCTTTACAGCTCTCAAAAATGCCATGTGTTCCACTCCATTCTTAGCACTACCCGACTTCACCAAATCTTTTGTCATTGAATGTGATGCTTCAGGTACGAGTATTGGGGCAGTATTAATGTAGGAAGGTAAACCCTTGGCCTTCACAAGCCAACAAATAAGTGGGAAGAATCTGGGACAATCTACCTATGAGAAGGAGATGATGGTCATCTTACATGCAGTAGATACCTGGTGACCTTATTTATTGGGGAGACGCTTCTAAATATGCACAGACCATCAAAGTCTTAAATATTTTTTGGAGTAACGCCTATCCTCACCACAACAAAATAAATGGCTCGCCAAAATGTTGGGATATGATTATGAGATAATTTACAAGAAAGGGTGCAAAAATATTGTAGTAGATGCATTATCTCGCCAATTTGAGGAGGAAAGTACCCTGCTTGCAATTTCCCTTCCCATTCCAGCATGGATTGAAGAGGCTTGTAGGGAATGGTTTTCACATCCCTCGCTCTCCCAACTCATTACTCAATTACAGGCAGATCCAAATTCCACGAAGTAACTCGTGGCAGGATGAGATTCTTCGCTACAAGGACAGAGTCATAATATCACCAACATACACCCTCAAAAGCCGCATTTTGGTGGAGTAGCACTCAACCCCCATTGCAAGACTTTCAGGCTTTCAGAAGACGTATTCCTGCACTCGAAGATTATTTTTTTGGACAGGCATGAAAAAGGACATTCTTACTTTTGTAGCGATATGCGATGTTTATCAGTACCACAAAGGAGAGACAGTCAAAGCATCAGGCACATTACAACCATTGCCCATCCGAGCATCAATATGGACGGAGGTTTCTATGGATTTCATTACAGGTGTTCGAAAGTCAGGAAACAAGTTAGTCATCATGGTGGTTGTGGATAGACTTTCTAAGTATGCTCATTTTTGCGCCCTGCCCCACCTTTTTACACCGACTTTGGTCGCTCAATCTTTCATGGACCAGATCTTCAAATTGCATGGCATGCCTACTTCCATTGTGTCTAATTGTGACCCAGTCTTCACCAGTAATTTTTGGTAGGAACTCTTCAGGCTACAAGGTACCCAACTAAATCTCAGTACTTCCTACCATCCATAAACTGATGGTCAAACTAAAGCAGTCAACAAATGTCTGGAAACCTACCTTAGCTGTTTCACTTCAGAAAAGAAACATCTCTGGGTATAGTGGTTACCTCTAGCTGAATGGTGGTATAACACCAACTATCATTCCACCACCAAAATGACTCCATATGAAGCAGTTTATGGTCAACTCCCTCCTTCCCCTACTTCTTATATCAAGGGGTGCTCAAAGGTACATTCAGTGGATCAACTCCTACAGAACCGCACAACCATGATCGCCCATCTTAGAGAGAATCTTCATCAAGCTCAAAACTGCATGAAGCAACAGGTAGATCAGCATCACCAATTTCAAGAAGGGGATCAGGTATTTTTTAGGCTACAATCATATAAGCAAACATCACTCAAAGACAAGGGTTGTTAGAAAATATCTCCAAAATTATACAGACCGTATCAAGTACTTCAGCAGATTGGAGAAGTGGCCTACAAGCTAACTTTACCACCCACTGCAAAAATCCATCCAGTTTTCCATGTCTCATGCCTCAAGAAAGTGATTGGGAACAATTGAAGGATTCCAACTAGTCTACCTGAAGTGGATGAAGAAGGGTCAATATAGCTCCAACCTAAATAGGTCCTAGACACACGAGAAAGGCACCTGCCTGGCCGCATGATCAAGGAAGTCCTCGTCAAGTGGAAAGACACCTCTCCGGAAGATGCAACCTGGGAACTAGCCACTAGTCTTTAGCAGTTTCGGCAACTTTAGCCTTGAGGACTAGGTTATTCTTATGGGGGAGGGCATGCTAGGATCCCACCCTAACCCCCCTATTTATGTAATAGGATCGAGTCATAGTTATAGTTAAGTAAAGAGTCAATAAAACCCATATTAATAATTGTAATTGGTTAACTCGCATTTAATGACGGGACCACAGTTAGTTGTAAATGGGCCATGGTATTAGATAGTTGGTATTAATAAGAACCATGGTATTGCATGTATGAATCCTATATAAAGGATAGAGACTCCCTTCGAGGAGAATCATGTCTTATTTTGTAATCGAGTTGTGCTCTATTGGAGGTTGCCCCCTCGAAGAGGCAAGTGAACATTGCTTTTTGAATAATAAAATACTTGCTCTTATTTCTCATTGTTCTATGTTCTAGGTATATTGCTTCGCATATTTGGTATTCTGGTATCGTCTTGCAGGTTAAGAGCATAACATATTAGGTTGGGGTTTTTAGGACTTTTCATCAAAATAGATAAACAAAAAACCCTTTTGTCCCCAAATGTCACAAAGTGACATTAGAAACATGTGACACAAAACCAAATACACGGCGTCGACACAAGTGACATCTGTGATGACAACATGACGACAATCCATATCGAACCTCTGCAATGGACGACACACCCGTGTTGATGATCAACCTGCTAGTGGACGACAAAACCCCAAATCCTATGAGGCGAACGATAAACACATATCAATGACCATATCCTAGCAGGACTGACGACAAACTCATGTCGACAACCAGGTGTTAAGCCATCTCAACTAAACACCATGAAAAACCATATTATGTAAACTACCTGATCCAGAACCAACATTGTCGAAGCTGACAAAACCAAACTGAATTCACGACAATGCTGAACACTGTTGATGATCTGTGCAATGAATCTGATGAGATCTTCCTAAATCAATCCTCTCCACTTGAAAGATTTTGTACCGCCAAAATTTTGACTAAACAAATACTCGATGAGGGTAGAACTCCCTCTCTTTCCAACTTGACCTGGTGATGTACCAATACATTCGATCAATCACCTGCAAGTGATGACCCTGATGATGCTGACCATGGTACATTTGAATCAGTGACCTGTTCTCTCCATCTGTAGTATGAACAACTTGCGACAATGGGAAAACAACATGTTATGAACATAGAAATTGATTTCTTTCCACGAAGAACCATGAGTTAATGATTCATACACATATTTGAAAGCAGTCTCTAGAGGATATTGTTCAATACCATCAACATGTATTAACAATCTATTTTGTGGAATAACATAGACAATAAAGATATTATTGACACCAAACCAGCTACTTGACTTGACATACTTTCCTGCTTCCCGATTACTAAGTGAACTTGTTGCAATGAACCCATCAAACTGTAATTTGAAAAATACTGTAACTTAGTTTGTCTTTGAAAGTATTGAATTAGCTGTTGATTTGTTTGAATTACTTTTTCCCTATTCATTAAATGATGTTTCCATTGATTAGCACTTTCCCATGATGCATAAGTTTCCCTTAGACACTTTGACACTGCTTTAGAAAAGGCTTTGATATGAAAACAAATAGGTTTCCTCTCCACTTGAAAAGAGGTTTCCAAACTATTTGAAACATGACACGGCGACATAATACAAGAGAAATTGAACACTGATTTTCCCCAATATTGACCTGTATCCCTGCAACTGCTTATTTCCAAACTTGGATTGAATTTATTCATTTCGACATTAGGAAGAGGAGCTTTAGGCACAAATTGTAATTCATATTGCAATCCCTACTTATGAATAAGATGTTTGGTTTTACATAGAACTGGAATAGTTTCTATTTCTTTAATCAAACCATCTTTAAGCTAAGTCTCATAACTTAAACAACCATCATGTTGATTGTTATGTTATCCTTTCACGCAAATGATTACAAATCTTTTATTTGAACTTATTAACCGCTTCAACTGATTAACATTAACTGAATTCAAGTGATTTTTGTTTTATTGTGCCTTGATGATGAGACTCATAAATGGGTAATTATATGGGCTCATTTAACCTCCTAACCTAGTCAAATCAACCATTCTCTTAACTTATTGTATGATTTTCTGATTATATTTATGCTTGTAGAGTGAGTTGAGTTAGTTATTGTGCCATGTGGTCTAACATGTATTTAATGCAGATTATTGATGGATTTCGAGGTCAAAGTCAAGGATCCAGTGGACAAATGGCAGTAATAACTTGAAGTGGATAGAGGAGAGGACTTATAGGAGCGAATCCCCATCATTTATTACTCCTCACTTCGAATTCCCCTTCATTCAGCTCGGAGTAGAAGTAGCCAAATCATGCACTAGAAAGCAGCTGAGAAAGTGGAGGATGACTTATGATTATCTCGAGTTTTGGAAGCCAGGCATCCCTGATTTTAAGGAAGATGTTGGTAGCTTCATTTGTAAAAGTAGAGAGGCCTACGGCCTCACTAGGGTCTGATTTCTTGCTTATGTAAACTCTGCTCAAATTTCGAGCTTATTATTTTTGTGACAGTTCCATGTAATCTTGCTATTGTTTTGAAAATAAAGATGGAATCATTTTTGAGCTAGCACTGAGTTACCTCAGAAGGCTAAAGCTCTTATTTTAGGGTCCAATCCAAGTAGCCAATATCCTCTTTACTTGTATTTGTATGCCTTGTTTCAATTTGTAGATTAGTTTGTTGTTAGATGTACTTCTCTTATGGTTAAGAATAGGTTGTTTTGGATGATTTAGTAGTTTTCTTCCATTTGTGCTTTCTATAGCAGGTTAAGCAATGATAAAGAGAATATTCAAAAGGCTAGCAATGGTGCCTTGGCCTCTCTTCCTCCCTCTGGGACCATGATTTGAGGCAAAGACCCTCTTGCTGCCTCAAAAACACAAATTTTCCTCCTTCATTGGACTTCTAGTGTTTGCAGCTTTTTAATAGTACAGCTTTGCTTTGCTTTAGATATTCTTCATCATGCTCACTTCCTGATTTGAAATAGTATTCTTTCATGCTTTCCTTTCCTACAACATTTCTCAGCATTTCCTTTCATAGATCATAGTTTAGACCATTTTTATGCAAAACTCTGTTCTTCCTAAATGCATTCATTTTACTTGTTGTTTGATTTCCTTGGTTGATTGTCAGTTTCTATGTAGCATATCTCTTCTAGTAGTAGGCCAGCTTATCAACAATCACACCCTCCATCTGATCCATGTCCTATAGGTTTCCCAAATCTCACCTCAATTCTGCCCTAGTTCCCTACATTTTTCCATAGAACTTCTTCCTCTCTCCTTGAGCAAACCCAATCATCTTTCTCTCTCCTAGTGATTCATGGTAGACTTTAGGCCCCCTAACACCTCATTTCAACCTCCATAAACCTTTTTCACCCACTCTCACACTCTCCAAACAGTGAAAACGGCTCTCGACCTCCTCCTATAGTTTCCCTATTTTCCTCCTGTAGTTTTCCTGTGTCCTCCTGTAGATTTTCCTGTAGGATTTATTTTGAAGGGTGAGTGCGGGAAAAGCCTCCAAAATGCAACTTGAGACCTCCTAGGACCCATCCACACCATTCTACATCCTCTCAAGTCCCAAAACCACCCTTCAACGCCACCTATTCATTGCCACACTCACACACAATAAATTACATGCATGTCAAATTCACATAAAAATACATAAAAATCCAAAAATATGTTTTTCCCTTATTTACTTCCAGAGATAGCATAGTTATATGTTGTTTACTTCCTTGAGTAGGTAATGGAATTCCTTTCATGGTTTTCAAAGGTCTTTCTGCAAAAGTAGAATTAGTTGGTTAATTAGGGTTTACTAGGTTTGCTTTACATTTCAATCTTTCTCCTTTCTGCAGTTAGAATAGCATCTGTAGAGTAATCTTTCTTTTCTTTCATCACATATAGAGTTTCTTCTCGAATCCATAGAAGTTTGCTTGAGCTCTTAGTGATCTTGTGCTGGCTGACCAAGTGACAACCTGCAGTGAGAACTAGTACTTATGCATACAACATCGACGCTTCCAAGTTTGTTACGAACTACCGGGTTGATTAGACTAAAGTAGGCAGCCCAGGAGTTGCAACATTATTGCTGCAATACTGGTGCTCACCACCTAAAAATAAATTCAACCCCATATTTCTTAAGGTGATATTTATGTTCTCTCCTGTAAAATACCACATCATGATCATAAAGATAAGGAATTCCTAAGACAAATCCACATGTCTACTGGAACCACATCTAATTCCACTTAATCAATGTATTAGCTATAATGGAAAATCTTAATTGACACTGTTTGGTGACTTTTATCTAATTTGATTTATTTAGCCATCCTAATGGGTAAGGTCTTGGAAAATTCCGTGTTTCCAAACCCAAGCTTTTAACTAAATATTTAGAGATTAAATTCGCCTGTGATCCACTGTCAAACATTGTATCTATCTTTGTATGCTTAGAATTTATCCTTATGTTAAACAATTCAACTCTTTTATGCTCATTTGAAGGATTTATGTTTGATGAAGATGCAATAGTTTTTGAACTTGAACCAGTGTCAAAAGTTTTACCTGTCATAACCGTGGCAATTATCCTCCTTTCATCACTTAAATCTGAACCTAGATCTTGCTGGACTGTAGCAATGGACTTATTTTCATCGTTCTCCTTAAGGAAATTTTTGGGCTTAAGTTTTGGATGAAGTTTCCAACATTTAGATTCATCATGACCAATTCTCTGGCAATGAGAACAAGTAGGTCTTTCCTTCTAAACTATTGTTGATTTCTTTCTCTTCGAATTGTTCTTCCCTTTACGTCCATTGGAATATCTGATTTCCAACTCTTTGGATGACTGTGATGAAAAATTGAATGTTCTGCCACTTGATTCAATATGTATGGCCTTAACACACACTTCATTAAAATCATCAAGATTAAACATCAATAATGTATGCTGCAAATATGAATGTAAACTACCGATGTATTTTAACAAAGTTTCACGTGTATCTAATGAAATACCAAGTGCCAATGCTTTCTTTCTGAATTCCTGAGTAAACTCCTAAACACTCTACCCTATACCTTGCCTTAGATGTTGCCAATCAATAACAACTTGTTGCATGTATCCTAAAGGATAGAATTGTTTCCTAAGAGCTTTTAAAAACTTAGACCATGAAGAGATGACTTTTCCTTTACGCTTTACATCTATCTGCTTTTTACTTTCCCCACCAGATTAAAGTTGTTCCCCCCATTCTAAGTGTAGCTAACTGAATTTTAGTTTTATCTCTAGAAATGTTTTGAATGCAACAATACACTTCTAACTTCTTAATCCATCTATCTATCTTTCCACGATTCATTTCGCCATCATAAATAGGTAACTCAAATTTCACATCAAGTTTCAAATGAAATGTTTTCTTAGGTTTCTTTTCGGTTTCAGATTCTACACTGGAAGAAGAAGAAGAAGAATAAGATGATGGAGATGATGGAGGTGAAGGAGGTTTATCAGCCCCTTTACCTTTGTCCTTCTTTAATGTCTTTGAAGAAGAAGCTGCATCTCTTGCCTTCTTGTCTTCGTACAGTTCTCCCAACATATGCTGCATAGTCAAGAATGCTTGTTGAAACTATTCATCACTCATCTTAGTTTTAGTGTTTTCACCTGCATCATATCCTGTCATGGTCGATTTATTAAAGACTCGTCACCTTCCAATATCTAGATCTTTCTTCTCAAGGATTCCTTCTCCTCATTGCGACTTTGACCTGGTTAACATTCAATGGAAAATTATACAAACACAACCTGCTCTGATACCAAATTATATGATCTGAAATGATCATAGATTAAAACTGATGTAGAATTTATTATCCATTAATTAATTTAATGTTAGCTCAAAGCACGAAAATCGAGGAAAACTACTTGAGAAGAAGACTTTACGACAGCTAATTGAACACAAGATAGATGCATAACAAAAGTGAAAACAGTCAAAATAGAGTGATATCAAACAGAAAAATTGATTATGGATTTCTTCCCTGATGGACTACGTCTCCGAGTATGCTTTCAATATGGGCAACCGATTTATTAGGATTAAAACAGATGAGGTCGATTACACATAGATTTGATCAGTATGAATGTGCACATAGGCACTTCTGACCATCGTCATCAAATAACCCTCTGAACCAGCTTTCCAACACCTATCACAGTTCCCAATCTCCTGTTACACTGAAAACAAAACTGCATATGACCTCCAAAATCTGCAAACAAAAGTCAAAACCACTCTCCTGATCAATGAAGGAAAATCCACCACTTATAGGTCTGTAGATGCATCAAAACCTCCATAGCTGAATTCAAGACGAATTTGGTTTGTTTCAGGATGGTTTGAAGCTCAGGCTTGTTATTTCATGACACCTAGGCTAGGTTCTAATGTCATTGCAATTAGTTTGTTTTAACAAAAACCAAATAAAAAACAAAAATGAACATTATGATAACTACATAACTGCTTTGGTCAAGTTACCTGGGCAGAGGTTGGATAGCTCATGTGAGTGGTGACCGAACCCGTGGTTTGGGTGTTGGCGGTTCTGCTGATGGTTTTGGATAGGCAGTCTATCCATCACATTCACATGTGGCCTGTTATAGTTTTGAAACCCCACGTGGCCAACTCCAAACCTAACTGCTTTCCCATTCACATGACCACTTTCTAACATGGTTTCCTGTGGTTAACTCGACAGCGTAATACTCCGACAGTTCTCATATACACTGTGATCACATGCTAACAGTTGCGGTTAAGACCTCGGATGCGGTTAGGACTGAATTGTGTATTATAATTTTTTATAATGTATTTACAACAACAGAGCCTGAGAGATAAAAAGGGTTTTATACTTAGGTTTTTTAGCATTAGGTTTTATGAGTTAGGTTTTAGCACATAGTGTTGTATTGCGATAGGTTTAGGATTTTAGATTTAGGGAATGGTTCTTTTTTAATGCATTTGGAATGTAATGTATTAGGTTAAGGTTTTTAGGACTTTTCATCAAAATAGATTAAAAAACCCATTTGTCCCCAAATGTCACAAAGCAACATTAGAAACATGTGACATAAAACCAAATGCACATCGTCAACACAAGTGACATTTGTGAAGACAACCTAACGATGAAACATATCGAACCTCTGCAACAGATGACAAACCCATGTCGATGATCAACCTGTGAGTGGATGACAAAACCCCAAATCCTGCGAGGCAAACGACAAACACATGTCGATGACCATATCCTCGCAGAACTGGTGACAAACTCATGTCGACAACGAGGTGTTAAACCATCTCAACTAAACGCCAGGAAAAACCATATTACCTAAACAACTTGATCCATAACCAACACTTTCAAAGCTAACGACACCGAACTGAATTGAAGATGACACTGAACATTGACGATGACCTGTGCAATTGGTCTGATGAGATCCTCCTGGATCACAATACTTCATAACCAAAAAAAAAAAAAAGAGATATAGTAGTCAAACTAAGTCAAGCAAGCATACCAGTTTCCATATAGAGTCTCCACCTAACCTATATAATCCTATCCTCCCTAACCTCCTTATGCTCTCTTCTTATCCATCCTCTACTTCAATATACTATGACATCGACTATACCATTCTAACCATTTATAGAACCATATGGTGGAGATGTCAACTATACCAACCGAAATTCCTCAGTAGAAAACTAGAAATTTTCATCTCACATCTATGGGAGCATGTCCATCACTTCCCTCCCACGATTCTTGTCTTTAAAGTTACACAGTGGGCAATGTCAGCACTCATCCACAAAGAACTAGGATCAACACCTTAATATGGACCACACTATGATGTTGGTTGGATATTTGTCATCGAATAATCCATTTGGAAGTCATGTCATCTACAATATGTACTTTAGCCATGTCATAATATTACATATCAAGTAATATGAAATGTAATATAATAATGTGCATCATACCATTCCTTATTGGATGTCTTGGCATTCCCCAATCACTAACCTAGACTTTGGGTATCATGTACTCCCTTTCCAATTTCCAAGTTAGTTCTCATCCAAGCATATATATATATATATATATAATATATATAATAATATATATAATATATATATAATATATATATATATATAATATATATATATATATATAATATATATATATATATATATATATATATATATATATATATAAATATATATATATATATGATATATGTTATCATAATCATCATATTATTAGGCTCAATATCCAGAAACCCATAATTTCATTAGTATGTTGAAATTAAATCTTACATCAAGTAAATCATAAATCAGATGAGTCATGCATCAAATTTAATCAACAAAACATAATCCATCAAGTGTCTTATATAAGTAATTTCATCTATCCAATTGAAATGCACCAATATCACATAGCATTCATAAATGAAACAACATGAAAATACAAATAGGGCCTCGACATTGGTGGCTATCTAGGTCAAAATGGGCATCACAAATGGTTATAAAGTGAGGAATAGTCACAATGTATAGTTTATTCATCCTCCCATGTAGCATAACCAAGGTTATACTCGTCATGTTAGACCTTAACGTGCTCCACCATGCAACATCTCAATTGTTAAACACTACATTCCAATATACATGATATCCTTGTGATTCTAAAAGGTCCTATAAATTGAGGTGACAACTTCATCCTTTTCCAAAATTAAATATTGCTTTTTGTTGGGTCAAATATGAATAAAACGTTGCTCTCCCAATTCATAAATTTGGTCAGTCCCATGTGCATCCACATAACTCTTATTCCTCTCTTATGCTTCCTTTAACCTTAGTTGAATTTTTTTTTACTTGTTCCTCCATTTATTAAACCAATTTTGGCCTGACTATTACTCTGTCCTCCAACCTTTCCCAACTCAATGGTGTCCTGCATGACCACCAACATAAAGCTTGATAAGGAGGCATCCCAATTGATCTTTAGTAACTATTATTATGGGAAAACTCTACCAATTGTAAGTACCTTTCCCACTAAGTTTGATTATCCATGACATACATTCTAAGCATATTTTCCATAATCTATTTCACTCTTTCAATCTACCCATTTGTTTTTGGATGATATGTAGTGCTCAGGTTCAAATATGTCCCTAAAGATGTCTGCAAACTTGTCCAAAATATAGATATAAAGTAAGAGGCTCTATTAGTAATGATTTTTGTAGGTAACCCATGTAGTTGTATAACTTTTCTTATAAAAACTTAAGCCACATTGGTAACATCATAAGTGTCTTGTTTGCATAATTTCGAAGGAATTTCTATGTGATTAAATGACTAGTAGAAGAGCAGATTTTATTTTGGGATGTGAGGCAATGTTATTTTAATCTGTTTATGTTGAAGTTAGGAATTGTTAAAAACTTGAGGTTTTTCCCTATTTACTCTTTGACTCTATTAGAACTTAGTTAAAATAAATCTCTTCCAGTATGGATCCATATTTGGATTTAGTAAATTATGTATAAATTAATCGAGATGGTTCTACCATGACACCAATTTCAAAACAAAAAATTATAGTCTATCTAAAACTAGTTCACACAAGAGTGTAATATCTATAGATGAAAAAATTCCATAGAGCATTGGGATTCTTGGTATTCGAGCCACACTTTGTCAAAGGTCTTCAAAATTTTGTAACCAAGTAAGCACACTTTTGTTGTTATGAAATATTTCTTGTTGTTTGTATAATTTCAAAGGAATTTATTTGTGATTAAATGACGGGTAGAATAGAAATTTTTATTTTGGGATGTGAGGAAATGTTGTTTTGGTTTGTTTATGCCAAATTTAGGCACTGTTAATACCTTGAGGTTGTTCCCTATTTAGTCCTTTGACTCTATTATAACTCTGTTAAAATACATATCTACCAGTATTGATCTGTCTTTAGATCACATAAATTATGTAGAAATTACTTCAAATGGTTATACCATGACACCAATTTCAAAATGGAAAAATTCTAGTCTATCTGCAACTGGTTCACCCAAGAGACTAATATCTATAGATGAACATAATTTCATAGATCAATGATAATTTTCGGTCAATTTATCAATTGCAACCAATATGACATTGTGCCTTTACAAAGTGAATGGAAAATCCACAAAGAAATCCATATAAATGACCTCCCATATAAACATAAGAATGTCATGTAGTTTTACGAGTCCTATTGGGTGGTGATGATCAACCTTCACTCATTGAAATTCAAGAAACTTGGTGACAAATTGGACAATGTTGTGCTTCATTCCTGGCCATAAAAAGATTTTATTCATGTCTACATATATATTATTCATGCTTGAATGTGCACAATAGATTTCCCTATGTGAATCCTTGTAGAAAGTTATTTGTATACCCTACCCTCTTCGGTATGTACATTCTTCCTTGAAATCTAAATACTCCATCTGGTTCAAGGACATATCCCCCAAACCTTGGTTCTATTTTCTCCCCACTCTGGAGTGTTGATGTAACCTTCAAATAGCTATATTTAAATATTTTCTCTAATACAAGCTCCCTCAAAGTGACCGCAAATGGTATTGAGGAAAACATATGTAGTCATTTTCTTAGCATATCAACTACCACATTATATTTTCCCTTGATGTATGAAATTTCCCAAAATCATACTCGCTTAAGAATTCATTCCATTGCCTTTATCTAACATTTAAATCCCTATAATTAAAAAAAAAAAAAAAAAAAAAAAAACTCTTTGGTTAAACATGTAGTTAACTGTCATGTGAGAGTGTTTCCACAAGACAAAAGGAACCATAACATTCTAAAATAAATACATAAATGCAAACTTAAAAACATATATGTTGTAATTAAACCCTTAGCTTGGAAGCAAAATTGGTGAAGAAACTTGAATGGGGAAAGTTTGGAAAAAGCTTGGATTCGCCTTTCAGTTTTTTCAAGTAAATTCAACCTACAATATCCTAAGCACCAATCAAAATTTCTTTGTGAAGTGTCTGAATCAATGGTTAAAACTTGTATTCAAAATCATGTGAAATATCATACTAAGGAGGTTGACATTTAAGAAGATTAATGAAATATGAGATCACCCAACATAAATTAATAAAAAAAACATGAAAAGCAACCTTTAATCAAAATTATATACATCTAAGTTGGAGGGATTTCCTTCCTCGAGGCCTCGAGCTATAACCCTTATTCCAATAAAAATAAAAATAAATAATAGTAATAATAATAAATGTCATGTCTATTTGGAATAGGGATTCCAGAATTCTAATTTAATTATCAATAATTATTAGGTGGATAGCAAAAATTTAATCTTAATGAAATATTCGAGAATATTCTTAGTGGTATTCATAAATCAAAGGTTGATATTTACCATAGTAGTTATGTCATTTTGGTTCTTTTAGTTTTTCTTTTTAAATAAATTAAATAAAAAAAAATGTCATATGAAATTAATTATGTGTTTTGTATACAAGACATTAATAAACCATAGTATTGACACATGGTATTGCCCATTTATAGATTAAGAATCCCCATGATAAAGTGAGGTGAATCCCCATGGTCTAGTTATTTTTACCATTAATAAAAAAAATAATTTAAAATTTTAACAACATAAGATGTTTCATGAAGTGTTTTGATGCTTATTACAGATTGATGTCTATTAAAATTTACTAACCATTTATTTTATATAGAAACAATAGTTTTAACGAAACTAAAAAAAAAAAATATGATGATATTATATATTTTAAAATGTTTCCAACCAATTATCATATTATTTACAATATTTCCTTTTATCCTAATATTTTTATTCAATATATATATCATATATATATTAGATGGGGGGAAAAGATTTCATAATCTCCCCTTTCACATTGGAGCTTATAAGGCTAGTATTGTAAAGCATATTCGAATTCAAGTAAAATGGTGCTCCATTCTGGAATCTTCCTTTACCTATAGTAATTATTATTTTTTAAGTATAGTTTTTAATTTATGTTAAAATATATATTTTAATTATTTTTATGGTTAATTTATTGTTTTATATATGCAGTAAACTCTTCCTTTTTATATAATTTTATCGTTACTCAAATATATAGAATTTTATGACTGAAGCATATATAATTTTGAAAATTATGGATTTCTATACAAATATAGAAAACAAAAGGTTAGACCGAGAGATAACATTGAGTCTTTCTATTGAAATATACTAACAACACACTATAGATGTAAGATATATTCTCTTTATTTTTTTATACATGAGTTGGGTGAGACATAGAAAACAAAAGGTTAACAACACACTATAGATGTAAGATATATTGTCTTTATTTTTTTATACATGAGTTGGGTGAGACATAGAAAACAAAAGGTTAGACTTATATTTTTCTACTTGTTTAGAGATAACATTGAATCTTCCTATTGAAATAGACCAACAACACACTATAGATGCAATATATATTGTTTCTATTTTTTATGCATGAGTTGGGTGAGACATAATGAGAGGAACAACGATCTATAGATTAATAATTGAAATCAATTTAGTTAAAATAATATATATATCTATATATTATTTTAACTAAATTAATTCAATTATTAATCCAATAGATCGTCGTTCCTCTAATTATGTCTCACATAACTCATGCATAAAAAATAGAAACAATATATATTGCATCTATAGTGTCTTGTTGGCATATATAATAAAAATAAAATTAAATATATAGGAAAAAACATAGTATGATATATAAAATAAATAAATAAATAGGTAGTTGGCCCACATGCATCTCGTTCTCACTCTCATAGTATAAAACTCTTACCTAGAATCTTTATTCTCCTTTCACTTGAATTTAGCCTTCACTAATTCTATTTTTGTCTTTATTGCTCTATGCACCCACTATAATTTTTATGGTTTTTTTAATGAGTGATGGTAGCTTGGATGTATTATTTTCATAACCCTCATGAGTTTGATGTATTCTTTTGTATTATGATTTCGTCCTAACGTAACAACTTTTTCCTCTTCATATATATATATATATATATATATATATTTCTCAGAATTATGGCAACTCTAGTGGTAATCTAGATGTTCTTTTAACTATTTCATTATGTGTTTGAGAGGACTTCTGCGAGACATTTGTGGAATGATTGGATTAACATATTGAGTAGGTGGTATCAGCAAACCCTCCATACCTCCTAAGTTTTAAAAGCTTAATACACCCTTACAATGGATTATTTCATATTATAGTCTTTTGTGACCCATACTTATATAGTCGGAACATAGATAGTGGACGAGCAATTTTTAAGTCTAATTGTGCTTCACGAAGAGATTAATGACCCACAATTATTCCTTGGGCCACAACCTACATATATTTTAATTCCACCCTTTTCCCTTACGAATATAACCGTTCTCCTTCTTCTCAACGATCAGATCATTTCTAACCCAACCAACAATATTGATTTCATCATCAGATGATTTTCCACAAGGACACTAGGCATTCAATCATTTCCCGATGCATTGTAGACTTCCATCTAAATTTCATCAAACGGCCAGATTGCTTCATCAGGCATAAATATGCGAGCACATTAACACATCTCTTACCCCCGATGAAATCTCAACCATGCATTTTAGGTACCCGTCCTCGATTCCTAATCTGATTAAGTAGGACATGATACTTGTCCAACTATCATTAAGCGTTATCCTACCCCAAGTAACACTCTCCTTCATCAAATTTTCATTGTTTCCCCCTTATTTCTGTGTTTTTCTCCTGCATATCATTATGTAGCTCAAAAATTGTAATATGCACCATTTTTGTTCAGGTGAGAAATTTGAGCTCAACCCATTATCATCCTCTTCCAGTAAGTTCTCTTTCACCATTCTAGCTCATTTTATAGTTCTTTGTCTATCTAACTCTAAAGAAAGAGAGAAATTCTTGAAGAACCATTTAAAGAAACGCTTATCAATGAATTATATGGTACCAGAGATACCCAAACTACCTTACATATGTCGTTACTTTAATGAGAACCCTAAATTCCCCCTCTCATGGCTCTCAAGGATATCAATATCTTAATATATCTGGGATTTTAGTCGTTTCAGTCCTGGTTGTATATTTTGACCCACATTTAATTATCTTTCTTGATAAATATTTCAACTCTAGAGCTCAAACTGCCACCACTCCCATAAACTAGCAGGACTTTCTCAGAATTAATGAGGACATTATGTCCAAAATATTAAGGATACCATCCTCTAGGATATATATCACTAATAGAGGGTTAGAGTAGGAATTTATCACATGGCCTGAGGAAGATAAGGCATAACTTATAAAATCCTTACTCTAAAGTCTTGACCCAAGCTTAAATTTGGAATTCCCTCTTCATACTAACTTATTGAAACCCTTTTACGAGACCTTAGCATTTCTTTTTGCTAATACATTTGTCTTAGTTGATGACTTAAAAATTCAAGAGTCCATTTTCCTAGCAAGTCATCTTATTACTCTGAATGTCGGCAAGCTGGTGATCAACTTCCCGAAATATTTAACCAAAGGTATTATAGTTGACCTCGCAACTGCTATCCCATTTAAATCTTGCTTCCATTGTACATATCTTGTTCATTTAATCTTATTTAACTACCCTAATTATTTTTTGTCTACTAAGCTCCTCACGAATGTTAAAGATGAAATTGGAAATGAGAAGAAAGTTTATCTATGGACAAACATAGTTTATCCTAATTCTTGTACTCAATACTTTGACCATTTTTCCTTTTACCTGAGAGATCAATTGGTTGGAGAAGCCTCTAATAGAATTTTCGAGGAGTAGAGGATAATTTTGAGACTTACTGAAGAAGAAAGCATAGGAAGTTGGTTCTTTTTCCCACACTTTTCTCTAATTAGACTATATGGTTTTAAGAGGGAGAATTTTCGGTTTCTTAATTGTATTTACTCCATTGATATTTGCTTATAAATTTTTATGACAAAGGATAGAATTTAATGAATCAGACTTTGCATCAAATAAGAAAGGAGCGGTATTTACTCATCCATACTCTATTCAACCACTCATTGCTAAAAATACAAATGTAATAGATGTAATTTAAAAGTAAATTTTATCATTTGGATTTATGCCTGATGAATGTTGGCAATATGACCCTCTAGCAATAATTTTTGGATTAAGGAAACAAGCAAGGTTATCAGCCTACACTCATGAAAGTGGACCCAATATGGAAAAGTTGGTGAACGCTCTCTCCTCACATTCTGGTCACATTCAAGTAACGATGCATATAGCTACAGAATAGAGTCAAGTACCAACAGGTGATAAGATAACATAGAGGCAAGCTTTGGTACCTACCGAAGTTTGTGTTCTAGAAAAATACCCTCCGCAACATTGGGAATCCACACTTTCTCCAGTTACAAAGCTAAAATATGATGTTTTAGATTTGGGAGGAACCCTACATTGTATAAAATCAAGAGAAGGTGATGTTGGCACTGAAGCATCTGAGCAAAATACTGAAAAATTAAATAGAGAAATGCAATAGACTATTGACAAAAGTGATCTAAAAGACTTTGGTGTGTGAACATTAAATGTTAGACACAGTTTTATTGAAGGGAATTTGACACACACATTGTGCACATAATTAATGTTTCTATTGCAACAAGCCCAGTTAGTGGGGGGGGAAATATTGAAAGAGTTGGCCCCTAATGTTGGGGATAGGTTTATTTCTTCTACAAATTTTGAATCAAACACACTTAATCTTATAGTGGCACATCTAGAAGTGAAAAAAGCCAATATAATTTAAGTAAATTATATGATTTGGACATGGTAAATTGGCATATACAGTCAGGGGAAGTCATCACTAGATGATTATTGAATTCCACATTTGGCAATAGAAAAATGCAAGCTATGTTGGAAAAGGATTTTGAATAGCTACATATCGCATGAGTAGCTTTGAGAATGAGAGCTAACAGAATCAGGGAATTGAAAGATATGGTAATTTCATAAGTCAGGAAGCCTAAGGAAATTGGGCCCTTTAAAAAGATATTAGATGAAAAGGAAAAAAATGTTAGAGAAGATTCGTGATTATGATGATCATATTTTGATACAAGCCTACGAAAGACAAGAATAGATGGAAAATTAGTGACAAGAGATGCAGGCATCCTTGCAAGCCAAGGAGAAGGAACACAGTGATAAACATGCTCAGTTAGAAATATTGAAGGATGGGTTCATGGGAAAGGAAGAATAACACTTAAAAAAAATTACAGAAATTTCATACCAAAGGAAGAGTTTGAGAAAGTTACTAAAGAAATTGACAATTTTAAAAATGACTGGAATTATTTCGGCATGTTTGGAGTTCCTTCCTTTTGGGGAAATGATAACTGGTTGATATCAAATGAAGAATTATGCAAAAAAGTGAAGGCTATTGAACAAGGTATTGGTTATTTGTCAATACACAGTGAAAAGGCTATTTCAACCCACCTCGTTATCAACGCTTTGTGTAGGGACTTCAAAATATTGGCTGGGATAAACCATTAGGTCCCTATAATACTAGTGTATTACCTTATGATTATTGTCATTGTAGCCCCTTATTGTTATTTTTGTGCCCATGTTGTCCCCATTTTGTTATTATTATGTCCCATAGAAATCCATTATTGTTATTGTTGTCCCCTTACATTATTATTGTTATGTTGGTTTCGACTATATTGTGACCACTTAGACTCCTATATATAGAAAGGAGGCCTTGTCATCTGTATCATCCAAGAATTATTCATTTGTGTAATGTAAAGAAGGTTTCCCCCTCGAATAGGCTGATTTTTAAGTCATTGATCTATCTTTTCTTCTATTTTGTGAGTTGCTTGCATAACAATTGGTATTAGATCTTTGGATTCTAGGATTTCACTGCTTCAAACAGGTCATCGTGGAATTTTCACTATAACCTTTTTTCTACGATATTTCAGAAGCTAAAATTAAAACCCATTTGATTCAAACTCTTTATAAACCTTGGGTACAAATTTCAGATCGCGTCTCCCTACACTTTTGGATATATGATTCAAGGAAGTTAGGGTTTGTGCAGGCTCCTTAATTATATCCCAAATAGATTGCCTGGGGAAAATTGTCATAACTTTCTCTCTAAGCATCAGATTGCAATTTCGTCAAAATTTACAGAACAGGGATGAATTTTATTTTTTTTTGTATCATTTTCAAGTCCAATATCAAAACTGTGACACGTGGCACTTCATACAAGTTCACTCTACTGAACCAGTCTATAATCAGGTCATCGTGGGAGATTTGGAATAACTCTTTCTTGGAGAATCCAATATTGATCTGACTTGTGGGGTTGGAATAAGGACATGGAGGGCTACCATAAGAAAACATTTCAAACCTTTGAGATCCGAAATCACAGAGATACAACAGATTCTATATCGAGCTCCTACAAAGCCAAAAATGGTGTGTAGTCTTTTTAAAATTTTGCATAAGTTTGGTTGGAAGAATTAGTTTGAAGGAATTCAAAGGACACAGTGAAGCATAATTATCATTAATTGATGCCCCGAAGAAAGAAAATGGAAACACCTAATAAGAAAGCTGAAAGATCTAGCATGAATCGTGAAGAAGAGGAAGAAATGCAACATAATATATCAAAAGTACGAGAGCAAGTGCAACAAATTTCACTCTCACAAAAAGTAACAGAAGATAAGATGGATGGTTTAAAGAAAGGTGTGGAAGCTAATATGTATGGTTTAAAGAATGGCGTGGAAGCTAAGAAGGATGATGTGGAAGCTAATATGGATGGTTTAGAAGTAAACATTAAAGATTTGTAGAAATACATGGAAGGTTCAAAAGGAGGTTTGGCAAAGTTGCTACAAGAAATGCTTCCTAATGGTGAAAACGTAGTAGAGGAAACTCATGATGAGAAAAAAATAAATGTTACTCATGATTTCATAGACTCTAACGTTGGATCGAAGACCCACCATGTTCCAAATATTGATATGAGGATCCCGTAACACTGATACTACAGATGGAGCAGTATTTCGATCTCCATAATGTGCAAAACACACAAAATATGCATTATGACTTTATATTTGGAACCCAATTAGTTTGTGTAGTATCGATGGCTTTTATCTCGTAAAAAAATTGTCACTTGGGAGATTTTTTTAAAAGAAATGATAGCACATTATGAGAATACAAAGAGAAACACCTTTTTAGCCAATTTTTAAATCTCAAACAAAAAACTTTCAATGGTGGAGCACATTGAGGAATTCCAAAAATTGAATATAAGGGTAAAATATATTCCAGAGGAACATACGATTGATGTGTTCATAGGGACATTAAAGGATAACATCCAAAATGAGGTAAGCCTTTGGGAACCTAATTTATTGGACAAGGTATTCAGGTTGGCGAGAAAAATTGAAAGAAAAATTATGGCAACAAGGAAGCCTACCAATCACAATTACAAATATGAAAGTGTTGTTGCCCCTAGCCTTCCACAACCTACAAAGTTGACACCACAACAATTGGAATAAAAAGGAGAAAAAGGGCTTTGTTACAGTTGTGAAAGCAAATACATTAAAGGTCATACGTTTGCTGAGAAGAAATTATTTTACATAGAATGTGAAGAGGAAGAAGAAAAGAAACAAGAAACATCAAAAGAAGAGGATACACACCAGGAACAAAGCCTAGAGAAAGAAGAAATGAATCTGACCATATCTTGTAATGCATTGGACAGAATAACCACTCCTCAAACTATCAAGATAGAAGGACATATCAAGAAGAAAAAGGTAATAGTGTTGATTGATTCAGATAGTACCCATAATTTTATTATTGTAAGATAGCGAAGGAATTGAATTTCTTCCAATATCCAGCACCTGAGTGTCAAGTGATGGTTGTAAATGGAAGAGCCATAAATTTCTCTGGAAAGTGCCATAATATTAAGCTATCCATGGGAGAATATGTGTTCAATAGTCCAATGCTTTCCATTCTAATGGGTGGTGTTGATTTTGTACTAGGATTCCAATGGCTACAATCTTTGGGTACGATAGCTTTTAATTTTCAAGAACTTTTCTTGAATTTTTTTTCAGAAGGAAAGGGAGTTGAATTAACGGGCATCACAGGGAAACTGGGAAAGATAGCCAATTGTTATGAAACCAGCTCACAAAAAGATATAAAAGATAGATCAACGACTTCAAAATCAGCATCCTCGAGGGGTCAACCTCCTTTACATTACACAAATGAACAATTCTTGGATGATACAAATGATAAGACCTCCTTTATATATATAGGATTCTAAGGGGTCCCACTACAATTATATCCTACATAATAATAATATTGTAGGGGCACAACAATAGCAATAGTGGGCTTCTATGGGGCATAATAATAACAACATGGGGACTATATGGGCACCCTAATACAATAAGGGGGTTGAACTATTAACAATAAGGGGTTACACTAGTAGTATAGGGACCTCACATGCCCCTCTCCTTCAAAAACTGTTGTCCTCAACACTTGAGTAGTTTTTGACACTTCTGTATAAAATTATCATCCTCCCATGTGGAATATTCAATGGGTAAATTCTTCCACTTGATGAAATACTCTACAATTGATCAATTCTGTAGTTTTTGATTTCTTGTTTTTGTGACTGCTTTCAGTTCCAATATGATTTTTCCTTCCTTGTAAAGTTCTGGCAATATTGTTTGAACTGGGATCTTCTCACCTATAACCTTCTTTAAGCATGAAACATGGAAAACTCGGTGCACTCAAGAAGATGCAAGAAGCTCCAATTTGTTTTCCATAATGCCGATCTTTTGAAACACCTTGTACGGACCATAATACTTTAGTGATAATTTTTTATCCTTCGTAGCTTGTTTTACGGAAATTTGTTTGTATGGTTGTAGTCGTAGAAATACCCAGTCACCTACATAAAAACTTCTTTCACTGCAATGTTGTTATGCGTGTTGTTTCATTCTATTCTATGCCAAAATGAGGTTATCCTTTAAGAGTTTGCAAACTTGTTGTTGATGCTCGATGTGATCTTCCATTGCTTGAACCATAGAATTTTATTTTAAAGATGATGTGATGGACGGTGGATGATATCCATAAAGTGCCATAAATGGGGTCATTTTTGCTGCAGTATAGAAGGAAGTGTTATACCACCATTCAGCGAGAGGAAACCACTTGACCCATTGTGTCTGTTTATGAGATACAAAGAAACGAAGATATCCTTCCAAACATTTTTTCACTATCTCATTTTACCCATCATATTGAGGATGATAAAATGAGCTATGAGCTAATTAAGTACCCAAATATTCCACCTCTTGTACTCCAATGAAACATTTAGACCTTTTTTACATATAATTGTTTCTCCTACAATAGTTTGAGTACCCTATCAACATGATCCTTGTTAGGTTGTGCTATATTATTTCCACGACTAGCCTATGTAGTTAACTAGGAGGTTACAAGGGGGGAAAGCCCCCCCTTCATTGCACCAATTGTGCAGCGGGGAGCTCACAGGGGGTTTGAGGGGGGCAGGTAGCCCCACTCTATGGGGTTTGGGGCAGCGCCCCATGAAAAAAAAATTGGACCCTATATTAGGTCGGGCAAACCTACTTATGGTTTTGTGCATGGTTTTCGCACATGGTTTTGGACGCGATGGTTTTCAGTCCATGGTATATCTGTATTTTGAGTGAGGAAGAGAGAGGAGATTGAGAGCAAAGAGGTAATTATAGTAGATCTGTTGTAGGTTGTATCTCTTCAGTTTGCTGGATAATATAAAAGGAAAGACTAGTTTTTTCTCCGTGGATGTAGCCCAAACTGGGTGAACGACATATATATGTGTATCTCTTGTTTTATGCATTTTCTATGTTTATATTTATGCAATATTTTATGTGTTCCATTTCTCTGTAATATATAATCTTCTAACAACTGGTATCAAAGCTGAAGGTCTATTTGGCTGATAAACTCACAGGAGAGAAGGGTCCCTGGTTCGAGTGGGAGCAATGGCGAAAGATGGTAGGTTTATTGTCGAAAAATTCAACGGTCAAAACTAGCAGCTGTGGAAGATGAATATGAAAGATTATTTGTATCAGAGAGATTTGTATCAACCATTGAGCGGAAAGGAAAAGAAGCCGACGAGTATGACAGACACAGAATGGGATATTCTCAATAGAAAAACACTTAGAACAATACGATTGTTCCTAGCAGCGTCGGTAGCATTTAATATTTCAAAGGAAACGACAACAAAGGGTTTAATGTCGACATTGGCCAAACTATATGAAAAACCCTCCACCTCAAATAAGGTATTTCTTATGAAATGTTTATTTAATATGAAGATGTCAGAAGGTGGATCTATTGTTGATCATTTAAATGAGTTTAATACAGTTACCAGTCAGTTGAGTTCTGTAGGGGTAACTTTTGATGATGAAGTTAGGGCTCTGTTATTTCTATGCTCATTGCTAGAAAGTTGGAATGGTTTAGTTATGGTCATTAGTAACTTAGTCTCTGGATCTATTACTTTAAAGTTTTATGATGTTTTCGGTGCAATCCTTAGTGAGGAAATGCGATGGAAAAGCTCCAATGAGACATTAGGTAATGCCTTGACTGCAGAGACTGGGGGAAGAAAAATGGAAAGAGGAAAGAGCCCTAGATATCGCAATAAGTCAAGAAAAGGCAGGTCCAAGTCCATATCAAGGATAGTGTGCTGGCAATGTGGGAAGAAAGGACACCTGAAGAAAGACTGCAAGTCTCGAAAGGGAAAAGAAGGAGACATGCAGCAAGAAACTAATCATGAAGCGAATGTAACAAGTGATGTGTTGCAAGATGCTTTAATTCTTTCATTAGAAAATATTATTGATGCCTTGGTGGTAGATTCAGGGGCCTCATTCCATGCCACACCTGATAGGAAACATTTTTATGATTATGTTCAAGGAGATTTTGGACAGGTTCGATTGGGTGATGATAAACCCTGTAAAATCATTGGAATGGGTACAATTTTCATAAAACAGCAAAATGGAAATCAATGGTTATTGAAGGAGGTAATGCATGTTCTAGATCTAAATAAAAATCTGATTTCAACAAGGTAGTTGGGAGGTGAAGGTTGCATAACTACTTTCACAAATAAAACCTAGAAGGTCACTAAAGGATCCCTCGTAATAGCAAAAGGAGGAAAGGTTGGTACATTGTATTTATGCAATGGTATTTCTAATTTTGTTAATGCTTTAACCTCTACAGGAAAAGATACGACATTGTGGCATCATAGGCTAGGGCACATGAGTGAGAAGGGGATGTAGATTCTTCTCTCAAGAAATTTGTTGCTAGGTTTGAAGCATGTTGATTTAAAATTCTATGAGAATTGTGTTTATGGAAAACAGAAGAGAGTCAAATTTCTCAAAGTTTGGAAAGAAAAGAAGATCGAAAAATTAGAGCTTGTGCATACAGATGTATGTGGACCTGCTCAAGTATCATCTCTTGGTGGCTCTCGTTATTATGTTAATTTATTGATGATGCAACCAGAAAAACCTAGATTTATTATATTTGAAATAAATTTGGTGTATTTGATACTTTCAAGAAATGGAAAGCTTTGGTTGAAAATGAGACAGGAAAAAGGTTGAATTGTCTCAGGTCAGACAATGGAGGTGAATATTGCAGCAAAGAGTGATATGTATTGTTCAGAGAATGGAATTCGTAGAGAGAAGACAGTTCTAGGAACACCACAAGAAAATTTTGTGTTAGAAAGGATGAGCAAGACAATCATGGAGCGTGCAAGGTGCATGAGATTGCATATAGGACTGCCTTTACAATTTTGGGTAGATGATGTAGATATTGTTGTTTATCTAATAAATAGAGGTCCTTCAAGTTCCTTGGATGGTGGTATTCCAGAGGAGGCATGGACAGGTAAAAAGGTAAACTACTCTTTTTTAAATACTTTTGGTTCTGAAGCCTTTTTCCACATTAATAAAGAAAATAGAATAAAGCTTGAAGAAAAATAAAAGAAATGTACCTTTATTGGATATGGTGCTAATGATTTTGGTTATCACTTTTATGATTATGAAAAACACATAATCATTAGGAGCAGGGATGTAATATTCAATGAAAGGGTTTTGTATAAGGATCAACTATAGGAAAAGAAACAGGAAAAAGAAAATAGAGAATACACAGTGTTTGATGAGATAATAGGAAAAGTGATGGTGCTTGAAAATCATAATGATCAATAGCTAGAACAACAACCACAACAACAACAAGCACCTAAAACACCTGAAAGTGGTGTTAGAAGATCTACCTAGATAAGTAGACCCCCTGAATGATACTCTCCTTCATTATATTATGTATTGTTGACTGGTTCTGGTGAACTAGAATGTTATAAAGAAGCAGTGGAAGTAGAAACTAGGAGGAAGTGGGAGCAAGCCATGAAAGAAGAGATGGACTCCTTAGCACATAACCAGACTTGGGACTCAGTTAGGTTACCTGTAGGGAAAACAACATTGCAGAATAAATGGGTTTACATGTTGAAGGAAGAATATGGAGGTAGAAAAAGGTATAAAGCTAGACTTTTGGTGAAAGGGCATAGAAAAATGTTATAGACTTTGATGAGATATTTTTCTCCTGTTTTAAAATGACTTCAATCAGAACTATTTTAAGTCTAGTAGCAGCTGAAGATTTTCATCTTGAGCAGTTAGATGTAAATACAACCTTTCTCCATGGGGATTTGGAGGAAGAGATAAATATGCAGAAACCACAAGAATATGAGGTAAAAGGGAAGGAGAAACTAGTGTATAGGTTGAAGAAGAGCTTGTATGGCTTAAAACAAGCTCCAAGGTAGTGGTATCTAAAATTTGATAGGTTTATGTCTAAACAAGGTTATACTAGATGTCACTCTAATAATTGTGTTTATCTCAAAAGGAAAAATTATGGAAACTATATTATATTGCTATTGTATGTAGATGACATGCTTGTCGCAGGTTCTGACATGTAGGAAATAAATGTACTCAAAATAAAATTGGAAAACTCATTGCAATGAAGGATTTGGGTGCTGCAAAACAAATCCTTGGTATGAGAATAACTAGAGACAAGAAGAATCGCAAATACATTGTCTCAATGTGAGTACATAGAAAAGGTGTTGAAAATGTTTAATGTGTAGAATGAAAAACCAGTTGGTATACCTTTGGCTTGCCATTTCAAATTAAGTAAGGAGGAGTGTCCCAAGACTTAGGAAGAAATAGCTCATATGTCTAAAGTTCCATATGCATCAGTAGTTGGAAGCTTAATGTATGCAATGGTCTGCACAAGGCCTGATATTGCACATGCAATGGGAGTTGTAAGCAAGTACATGAAAAATCCAAGAAACGAACATTGGATGGCGGTGAAGTGGATTCTCGGGTATTTGAGAGGTACCACAAATCAAGAATGATGCTTTGGTGGTTAAAACATTGCTCCACAGGGATATGTTGATGCAGACATGGTGGGTGATAGAGGTAACAGGAGAAGCAAACCAGGGTATGTGTTTACTGTAGGTGGAACAGTTATCAGTTAGGTCTCAAAACTACAAAGTGTTGTTTCACTCTCAACAACAAAAGCATAGTATGTTGCTACTATAGAGGCCAGTAAAGAAATGATTTGGTTATAAATGTTTCTGGATGAATTAGTTAAGAATCAGGAGTTGGGAAAGTTATACAGTGACAACCCGAGTGCCATACATCTTGCAAAGAACTTTACATTTCATTCCAAGACTAAAGATACACAGCTCAAGTACCCTTTCATACGGTCAACATTGGAATATGGACAGTTCAAGCTGGAAAAGATACACACTAGCCAAAATCCTGTAGATATGTTAACAAAATTTGTAACCAGTGAGAAACTAAGAATTTTCTTAGTTTCAATTGGTCTTCAAGTATGATGAAGAAGATGAGAAACAGCCAGGTCCAAAGTGGAGTCATTGTCCAGCAAATGAAGCAACAATGGAGTTTCTATAATCAGTCTCCAAGTGGGAGATTGTTGGGTGTGGAGCCTAATCATCTTCTGTATTCAAAGGTATCACCGCATTAGACCCTAGTTCGTAATGGGGTGGAAACGATGCCTGTAAAATATTCGTTGCAGGGAGTTCCATGGGGGGTGGCTGTGACCTTTGGGAGCCCCCCCTAGTAGTGGGATTGGGGGCAGCGCCCCCGAAGCTAAGAATAGATGTAAAATTGCCTTGTAAAATGTTGTAATTTCGTAGTCAATCTGGGTCGTTCATTAGGTGAAGATCTGATGGTAGAAGTTATGTTTAATTTAGGGTTTTTTTTCCCTAGAAGGCAACTCCTTGCTATATATGAGGGAATTGCATTGTGTCTAGGTATTTTCAGTATTCTGAGTGAGGAAGAGAGAGGAGATTGAGAGCAAAGAGGGAACTACAGTGGATCTACTGTAGCTTCTATCTGTTCAATTTACTGGATAATATAAAAGGAAGGACTGGTTGTTTCTCGATGGACGTAGCCCAAACTGGGTGAATCACATATATTTGTGTTTCTCTTGTTTTATGCATTTTATATGTTTATATTTCTGCAATATTTTATGTGTTCCATTGCTCTGTAATATATAATTTTATAACACAGTGGATGATATCCATAAAGTGCCATAAATGGGTTCATTTTTGCTGCAGTATGGAAGGAATTGTTTTACCACCATTTAGCCAAAGGAAACCACTTGACCCATTGTGTCTATCTATCAGATACAAAGAAATGAAGATATCCTTCCAAACATTTTTTCACTATCTCATTTTTCCAGTCATATTGAGGATGATAAGATGAGCTATGAGCTAACTGAGTACCCAAATATTCCACCTCTTGTACTCCAATGAAACATTTAGATATTTTTTGCATATAATTGTTTCTCCTCCAATAGTTTTAGCACCCTATCAACATGATCCTTGTTGGGTTGTGTTATATTATTTCCATGGCTAGCCCATGTAGTTAACCAGGGAGTTAGAAGGGGGGCGAAGCCCCCCCTTCGTTGCACCAATTTCCCAGCAGGGGCTCATAGGGGGTTTGAGGGGGGTGGTTAGCCCCCCTCTACGGGGTCTGGGGCAGCACCTCAGGAAAAAAAAAATGGATCCTATATTAGGTTGGGTGAACCAACCTATGGTTTTGTGCATGGTTTTGGACGAGATAGTTTTCGATCCATGTTTTTTGACGCGATGGTTTTTCGATCCATCGTATTGGATGCTTTTGCATGTATAAATATGTATTGTAACATTGAAAGGAATATAATCAAAAATCAAGCTGGTAGTCTCGGTTTTGGGATCTAGGGGAAAATCTCTGTGTATATGTGTTTTATGTGTTATGCTCTCACATTGTTTATTTTATGTGTTTTAGAATTTGTATACAGGTAATTTTTGTATGGGGTTAAAACCTACATTTGGTATCAAAGTTGTTTTGGTTTCAAGGGGACACCTTTGTTACTGAGGGGTTGTCCTTAGGCCTGTGGTAGACCCTGTTTAGTGGGAGATCTGTAGGATCGATTCTAGTGGTGAAAGAAGATGGCAAGCAGTGGAAAGATAGAGATCGAGAAATTTAATGGTTAGAGTTTTGAGTTATGGAAAATCAATATGGAGGATCTGTTGGTGGATAAATAACAGTGGATTGTGGTAGATCCAAGTACTAAACCAACAAGAGTGTCCGATGAAGAATGGAAGAAGTTGGATTGGAAGGAAAAGAGCATAATACGATTATGTGTCTCAGATTCAGTATTACCGAATGTATCAAGGGAAGCTACGGCTAAGGCTTTGTGGGACAAGTTAGGGACTTTGCACCAATCTAAGTCTCTAGTGAATAAACTGTTCCTACAGAAAAATCTATATAACTTGAGGAGGAAAGATGGAGACTCAGTGAAAGAGCATATGAATGCATTTAATATCGTGGTAAGTCAGTTATTATCTATTGATATTAAAATTTCAGATGAATGTAAGTGCATCAGTTGGTTGTGTTCTCTACCAGATTCATTGGATAGTCTAGTTATTGCAATAAATAGCAATGCAACTGCCTTGCAGTTTGATGAAATAGTCTCATCCTTGTTGACGGAGGAGATGAGACGTAAAAATATGGAGAGCCAGAATGGTGATGCCTTGTCTATACGAGGAAAGTCCCGAAAAAAAAAAAATAAAAAAAAAAAAAAGTCATCGAGGGGTGGGGGGGGGGGGGAAGAAAAAATCAAATCTCTAGGAAAACCTGTAAATGCAGTTTGCTGGAAATTCGGAAAGGAAGGGCACTACAAAAGGGACTGTAAATCTAAAAATCCTGACAAAGGAAAGGGATCTGATGATTCTCCTTCTGCATAAGCAAAAACCACTTCATATGAAGTTGGGGATGTGTACTTGGATTCTTCAAGTACAAATGTAGATCATGAAGCATGGTTAGAACACTTCCAGGAGTTCTACATATTCCTGCATTGGCCAAAAATCTGATTTCCGTAAGCAAGTTGGATGATGCAAGTGTAAAAATAGAGTTTGAGAAAGATACCTACAAGATGGTTCGAGGAGCATTGGTATTGATGCAGGGAGTTCGGATTGGAACTCTGTACAAGCTGCAATGTAGCACTATCGTTGATGGGTGCAACAGTTCTATGGTTCCTGAAAGTGGAGCAGAAAATCTAGTGGTCTCTGGAGAGAAGACCATGCTATGGCATCAAAGGCTTGGACATATTGGAGAGAACGGCCTTCGAATACTTCATGGTAAAGGTATGGTAGAAGGTATGAGTAATAGCTCTCTGGATTTTGATTTCTGTGAAAATTGTGTATATAGGAAGCAGAATCAGGTGAGTTTCCCCTCTGGTGGTAAGAGGACGAAACAAATATTAGAGCTTGTGCACAGTGATGTGTTTGGACCTGTGAAAGTTCCATCACTGGGTAAGTCTGTGTACTATGTATCATTTATAGATGATTCTCAAGGAATACATGGATATATTTCCTTAAGAAGAAATTTGAAGTCTTTGACAGGTTTAAAGAATTTAAGGCTCTGGTGGAAAATCAGATAGAGAAGAAGATAAAGGTACTGAGGACAGATAATGGTGGAGA
>APFE031435980.1:5131-20145 GCA_000404065.3 Pinus taeda
TTTATAAATAAAATTTTAAAAAATAAGAAATTATGTGTCGACCCTTATAAAATTAGGGTTTATGGTTTATTTATATCCAGGCGCAAGGCTCACTTCTCTCAATAATCTTTCATTCATATTCTATCTGATTTGTCTTGATGATGGACCCCCTTTGGGGTTTGAAATGTTGGCATAATGAACTAGAAACTGTGGATAATCCAGATCATGACACTTCTTACATGATTAGCTTGTCCATGGCAAACTTCACAAAACATGCGGAGGATTCTCTGCGTTGTACATCTGTATGAAGGTGCCAGATGGTGAGGCATACTAATCCGCTATGTTAATCAGTGCCTCCATTGCTGCCTTCGATATGCAAGGTGGATCATGCTCAAATATCATCTTGTACACTGGGGTGACAAAATGATTTGAAAGCTGTGTGATAAATCCTCTAAAGCTGCATTCATAAAACAATTTACAATAAGTATTCATAGAGGTTTCCACTGATGTCCATCCCCACTTCATGCCCTTGAACTCCTAATGGGCACAAATTGCATCCAAGATGTAAGCGGACATGTGGATTTCTGCTTGCTGACCTTTGGGCGATTGTCAAGCTCCTACTACCTGTTCCTTTAGCCTGTGAGCCAATATGTTGGACTAGTTGCATGCTTTGTCTTCACTGGCCAGTTGGTCCAACGAGATCACCCTAATTTGTGAGAAGGTCTCCGTACTTTCTTAGCCATACAGGTGACATGAAAAGATGACCAAGTACTGATACGCCTTCCACATTATCTTCATCTTGTAAATTTGGTTGGGTGTCATCCTGAATTTGACTAGCTCCTTCACCTAGTTCTTCATGATATCCATGGAGTTGGCATTGCTGCCGGGTATTTTAAAGGGTGTCTCCATGGTGATCATTGGCTTCGATAAGTGGTACCTCTGCTGATAATCCTATTCCCTGAAGGTAGCAAACTCGGTCTCACTGGCAGTGGTGAATGTCATCGCCTGGGGATCAGTGTGCGATACGATCCAATTTATCATGTTCGCGCAAGGGAACATGGGGTACTTGCATGCAATTCGGTACAATCCAGACTTGTGGATGTTCACATAAACTTTGCGGTCTTCAAGATCTTCCCCAAATGTGCCTGAGAATGCATCATTGACCTCTTACCATTTCAGCTTGATGTCTTTGTCTATGATCAACTTGGTGTCTTTGTATATTAGCAAAATCGTAGACACTCGCTCAACTGCTACTCCAGTTGTGCTTCCATTGGTGTCCTTTGACCCTGATCTCTTGGAGGCCATTGATCCTGAACTGCTGAGAGAGGACGAACACCTTCTATATCTAGAGACATGGCGACATGCATGGTAAGAAATATGTCAGCTAAAACCAAAGCAAATTTGAGAATTGACATGCAACATACCCAGAGATTGACTGGAAAGGATTTCACAATTTTTAGTGGGAGGCTAGGAGATTGAGTGCTGAAACTATTGAAAAGTCATTCCAGACTGTTGGGAGGCTAGTTGTCTGTTGGAATTAGGAAATTCGCAATCCAGACTAGCCTGCCGGGTGCTGAGATTGCACAATGTGCAATTTCAGCTAGCAAGTGATGCAGGCCTAGGGACAACATTGTGCAATTTTCTGGGACAACAGTCATTACCTCTTAGAATTGTGCAAAGAAAGACTGGAGGGAACTGACTGGCCAGATTTGCTCATTTTTCTAGGAGGAAGGCAAAGCTGTACCTCTCAAAATTACGCAATGGTGTCAGGGCAAGGAAGAATCTGGGCCAAGCTTGCTCAGACTCGCCGATGGGAAACTGAAAGAAAATGAGGATGTGAATGCATGGTGACACTGAGTGTAAGAAAAGGTGAATGATCATGCATGTAAACAATGAATGCAAGATTTAAAAATGGAACAACATGCATGTGTGTGAAGCGAGTCGCTAAATCAACGATTGTTCGTGCAAAACAATGTCATGCACGTGACAACAGTGAGATGCTAATGAAAACTTAAATGGTGCTTGTACAAGCTGACATAAATTAAAACGACAACAAGCATTCACAAAAATCAAACAGACATCACTCACACAAGCCAAAACACAAAAAGCGATAGAAACGCTGCAAAAGACAAGTAAAGCGGACTTACCCAGGAATATCTGAGCTAGCTGTGTTGAAGACTCCTCGATGTGCTGTGGGATGTCAGAGCTCCTAGATTGATGTGAAGAATGAGCTTTGAAGCATCGAATAAATAATTTTGAGGTTCATGACCCGCATGCCACAAAACTAGGAAGAAACGACACTTGGAGGAAAGTTTCTAAAGCGATCTTTGCATGTAACCTCCAGCTGCTAAAAATAGATCCTTAAAATCTAAGGATGCTTTTTGCATGTAGCTTTGTGCTCTTTCCAGAAAAAGTAGCCCATGCATGTAAGTCAAGTTTTCTCAGTCATGGAGGGAATCGATCCACCTGAAGGCACATGCAACAACCTGCTTGACAGAGAGGGATTTTTGTGCAATTTTTTTGAGAGGAAGCTGGGCTGGCTATCCATAGCGATTCCATAATTTCTAGAAGGAGCAACTGAATACTACCTAGAATTGCACAATTTTTGGGCTGAGTTGCACTGCTGGGCCAGATTGCACAATTTTCCAGAGGAAGGCTGCTTGAAAATATTGCGCAATTTCTGAGCCTAGCAAGCTTCCAATCAGATTTGCAAATTTTATGGAGGGAAGGTTGGTTCCCATCCAAAATTGCACAATTTGTGAGGGAGTTACTCAGCCAGTAGCTGGCCTAAGTCTAGGATGGCAGCCTGTGAGGGAAGTGAAGCAAATGAGCATGCACAGGGTGGAAAGATGCTGAAAAACCAATGAAGCTTATGTACTTGACAATGAAAGACATGATGGTTGATAGGGAGGCTCCAAAACGAAGCTAAGGCAAAATTTTGGAGGGTGTTTTTAGCTACTACAACACTTGGTGACACACTGGTAGAACTCAAGCTCTCTGAATGGACCTTGTTCATGAAAAGAAAGTCTAACACCTCTGGAAGTATTGTTCAGTTCTTTGTTCGTCTTGGTTTCCACACTTTCTTGATTGTAAGATGTAACATCTACCAAGCTCTTGGTCGGTCGGCACACATTCCAAGCCAAGCCAAGCATCACTCTGTTGCCAGCAAGCCTAGTCAGTACCCTAGCGGAGTTACTTGCACCACCTCTATGCGCAGGAAGCCTTTCTCTTCTTTCACCTTATTTATTTTTCATTCATTTTTTATTTTTTATTTTTTTATTTTTATTTTTATTTTTTATTTTTATTTTTTATTATTTTAATTTTTTTATTTATTTTTATTTTTATTTTATTTTTTATTTTTTTATTTTTTTATTTTTTCAAATTTCCATTTTTCATTTTCGTAACTGTGCATAGCACTTATTCATCTTAGAGACAGAAGAGGGATCTCGACTTATTAAGAATAGAAGAGGTTGTTCCTTCAGAGAAGTAGTTTATATATACCTCTAACCTATGTGTTAAGGGTTTCCCCCTCACCTTACTCTACTTGACTAGGCTAACAAGGATTAAACCAAAAACAACAGACTAGAGTAGGTGACACTAGTTAGTGCACAAGAGTTATGTTTTCACCAAAGATCACTTCGAACAATACATATTTTCCATCGACGTATCATGGACTAAACATAATGAGTTCTTCCTGTAGAGGCAGGATGACAAATAACCAAGTATTGATAATTGCACAAGTCCTCTTGTATTTTACCAAGCTTGTTTCAAGAGTCGCACATGATTTCATGTGAAATTAACCTACGAACAGAAAACAAGCAAACAAACACAAAACAAAGCAGAAGCATAAGTATATGCGTAAGCAAAGCAAGTAAGAAAACAAGCAGGCAAACAAAAAAACATACAAAGTAAGAAGCAAACATGCATGCAAGCAAAAAAACTAGAAGCATACACTACTTGTACTCCTAAGCTAATAGTGCATGGGTTTGCTCACGTGAAGTGATACCTCCAATGCAGCCACTGACACATTGGTCAACCCATGTTGGTGAAGGCATGGTTCATGAACAACACAACTGTGCGAACAAGCAAAAATGAAAGATATAAAAATGAAGACAAACACACTCCAAGTTTAAATGTGTCCACAAAACACAAGTGAGTGCAAGTTCATGACATGCAATCCATGGACTTATCATGATGTTGTGTAATACTGCATGCAACTATTAAGCGTACACATGCTCTTGACTGTGACATGCAAGCAAATGAAAGAAACAAAGACAACTTGCATAGTGAACATGTGCTTTCTATATAAGATTCCTCCAATGCATGAGAGATGGGATCATGTGGTTCGAGTGGAGGAAGGATGATCTATGTGTGAGATTGATATTCAATGCATACATATGAGTGATGAGGAGCCTCAGGTGTTTCAACAATTTCCTGATTGGAAGTGAAACCAACCTTAAGAAAGCAAGGGTCCGACATAACCATCAGCTTGGGCTGAAGTGCCTTGACAGTCTGTGGGGTTTCGACTTCATCGATAGATAGATAATCATAAACAAGTGGCTTGGAAAATTCAACTGCAATAGAATCATCATCATGATTGAATATGGGGGTAAATAGATCACGACAACTACGATAAACAAAATCAATGATTTCATCGGCATCCTCATGGTCTGATGAATCAAACAAAGGGGTAGATGAGGAGCGAAAAATTTCACCCTCTGTGTTTCTAGAAAAAGTAGATGAAAAATCAAGTGGATTTTAATAATAATTTATCCTATCCGTTGTCGAATGATGGATTGAAATCTGGTGTGTTCTGGGGATGATCAACAATGGGTGCATCTGTAGACAGAGATACACATGCGAAATCATGGATGGAAGAATCACCAAAGAAGTCAGGAAAAAATGGAGGAGGCTCGGACAGAAGGGGGTCATCCTTTGCCGAGGATTGATGCTCAAGATCCCAATCATACTCTTCATGAATGAGAGTGCATATTGGTTGTGAAACACCAACTCCATCAATAGATTGATCCACGTTCACAAAAAGTGTACAGTATGTAATGGAAGAACACAATACATTGTCATCCGGAGGATCATCAGAGTACAAAGACGGAGGTTGAGGTACGTAATGCATGTGACAACCCATGGGATTCATAACCAAGTCTGCAAGAAAATGGAGTGAAGTGATGTTGGGAGGATGTGACAGTTGAACATGTGCTTGTGCCTGTTCTCCCACATCACTCTGTAGCGGTGGAGCTGTTTGATGAGGGGACGATGGACAATCACTTGTGACAGTGACCGTGTCCGTCTATGATTATGAAACTCCATCACCGAAGTATGTTGGATTGAGCTTAAAATTTATTTTAGGATTAACAGATTTGGTAAGATAGTAATCAAATCTGTCCATGAGATATTGGAATTTCATTTTACTTTTCAGAGCTTGAAATTGCAACACACGAAAGCAGTCCCAAGCGATTCATGCAGGGCCTTCCGTTGTTGTAAAACAATTTTTGGTCAAGAGGTTCTCGATCAAAATGATGGAAAGTAGATTCAATGAGATCGCAGAACTGGTCAAGTGAGTGCATGCTACCAGGACACAGACTCTAGCACCACCGTTGTGGAGATTCGCGAAGTGTGTACGAAAGAAGCATGTTGACCTCTTTTGCATAGAACTCGTCTGCATTCCCAAGGAATACATAGAAATCTTCTAAGTACTCAGGCCAGGCTACTTCGCCTTCACCATAATACGTGATTTCAAACAAGAGATCAAAAAACACCCTCGTGACGTTGAGAGGTTTGGCTTGCGAAAGACATCGCGGAGGGATGAGTCTGATAGAATCCAAGATAGATGTGCAAAGTTTCAAAACAGGATGAGAGAAACCAACTTGTCATCTGGCCCTCCTTCTAGCACTAGAAATGTTGATGGTGATGGAACCATCAACATGTTTGGGGATTTGCCTAGTAAGAAGTCCCAACTAGACCTCAAACTATTTGGTGTAGGAGTCCCAACAGTAGGTCATACGGTATCACCTTGACCACAGTTGCATGCAAAGGCAAGTAAGATATCCCTGTTGGTAGCAAGGGTGTGACATATGCAACAAGTCAAGGAAGGTGTATGAATGGTTTTAACACATGAAGAGTTAGGTAACTGCACCCCTTGGAAACCTGTGAAAGCACATGGCTAAGAAGGGAACACATGAGAAAAGATGCATCAAAAAGTGGAAAGCAAGTAAGCTAGCAATCCAAAGTGATGGTTAAACCAACAACACATTTCAGTAAGATTCATACATACATATACATAAAGAGTATATACACACATGCGTAAGTAAACAGATACATATATCATTAGAGTAAACAAGGTGGCTAAAATACAATAACAACATATGCATGAAACATGCTGGATCTGTTATATTAAGAGTGAAAGTTCCAATCACACAATACAACCATGACCAACCACTAGTCCCGATAGTGGAACATTACAGTCACTACCACCTGCTCCTCCAAAGAGATGTACGAGCTCTACATTGTGGAGAAGCCAAGGCTTGTTACAATATTGTCCAAGCTTTCTCTAAGATACTCCTATCAGAAGCTTGGATAACCAAAAGCCTCTACAATGAGTTACGAGGGACTATATATAGTAAAGGGTGGGGTGACCCTTGACATTCTCCCTTGTGATTGTTCACCTACCCTCATGACTCTTCAACTACTCTATGACTATTACATCCAACTATCAACACTTGAACTTATAGTTGACAAGATGTTACATACAATATGCACATGTACCATGTGAGACAAAACATGCTTGAGCAAGCCATGCAAGACATCACTATGACTCAGAAAACTGTGGGAAGACCAGCTCTTCGACATCCTCACGATGGTTGACAGTAGCAAACTAATGCCAAGCTTGGTAGTCCATGATGGTGTCCGTGTACTCTGTGGTGACAAATTTCTGGAAATGAACTCTTGCCTTTGTAGCATACATGTACACTAATTTGGCTCCTTTGTTCAACTCATCTGATAACATGCACATCATTGTCTTGAGTGCAACTAGAAAAACGCCATACTGATGCATGGTGTCTACACTAATCGCCAAGTCTGCGATGGTGGTTATGCGCATCAACTCGTCATAGTACGAGTCAAGCTCCAGTCAGACTTGTGCCTTTGTCTTTGCCTTGGTGAGTGTCCCAATAGATGGGATCACATGTGCACACACAACAACATCCATGCTTTTGACTACCTGTGCATGTGAAGCCTGCAAACTAGTGATGAGTTGCAAGAGTTCTTCATAGTTCTGTATCTAACTCCAGATGCGTGCCTTCAGCTCGACTGCTCTGGGCTTCATCATCTTGGGCAAGTGTAACAGGTCTCCCTTGTATCTCATTTTCCATGTTTGTGTGTAGTCAACAACACTATGCAAGTTTGACAAGATACGTGCTCTTCTAGCACATCACTGCTGCCAACCATTGAGAAGGACAACTACCTTATGCATGGTACCAAACTTGGAATACAATGCCCGCATGACTGTCTCAAGGGATGATACTTCAACTAGTATCACCTTCTTCAACTCTACACGGGTGGATGTTGTAACCAGTTCTCCTCCTTGCTTGGTTGTTTGTAACTCCTTAGCCATTCGCTCATTCTCAACTATCAAGAAGTGAACACTCGAGCTAGTGGCTTCGACATATGCTCTGGTAGCATCAGCTAATGCTACTGAATGCTTGTGCATGTCAGACACAATCACTTGTTCCTCAAACTGCACAAGAGATGTGTGGTCATCCAGAGTAGATACTCTGCACGATTGCACAACCCTATGTGGTGACTCATCGAATGATATGTTGTGCATCTCTTCTTCAAGATTGTCTCCAAGGATCTCAGTGTCTCCTTGGTCGCTTGGGAGTTGCTCTGCTTCTGGATCTGGTGAAGCTAGTGGGTTGACCTCTTGGTGGCAAGGCATGAAGTCGATGCCTTGCTCTAACTCTGGTTGCTCCATATCTATTAGAAAATTATATATTACAGAGCAATGGAACACATAGAATATTGTAGAAATATAAACACAAAAATGCATAAAACCAAAGAAACACAGATATATGTGGTTCACCCAATTTGGGCTACATCCACCTCGAATAGCCAGTCCTTCCTTTATATTATCCAGCAAAATGAAGAGACACAACCTATAGTAGATCTACTGTAATATCATCTGTTTTCTCTCACAGTCTCACCTCTCTGTTTCTCGCTCAAAGAATACACATCTATTACATAGCCTCAATACAATGCCCTCATACAAAGAGAGGGGTTGCCTTCTAGGGCAGAAAACCCTAAACTAAACACAAGTTCTACCATTAGATCATCCGCCTAATGAACGGCCCAGATTGACTAAAAATTACTATACTTTTACAAGGCAATTTTACATCTGTTTTTAGCTTCGAGGGCACTGGCCCCGAAACCCCCACCGGGGGACCGCTGGCCCCCAAACCCCCCAACCTGGGGGGATCAGCCCCCCCCAAACCCCTGCAGAGGGGACAAGTCCTCCTCGCACCCCCCTACATGGAGGGGTGTACAAACTTCCTAGGGTATACATCCGGCTGAAAAAAAGACCTCTAAATAATCATGCTCCACACCCAACACTATCTGTACCCATCTGCTCAAGTTCTTGTTCAATCTCTTGAGTGAAGTCCTGCTCCTGCGACTGCTCACCCTGTCCACTTTGTGCCAGTTGCTCAGATGAGTCTACTACCTATACAGGTGCAGTTTCATTTGTTTGTACATGTTGTACCCCCTGTTGTACCTTTCCTTGTTGTGCTTTCATCTCCTATTTGTGCAACTCATGTTCCTTCTGAAGTTTCTCCTTAAACTCATTCAAATCCTTCACTGTTTCCTCCATCCTCTATTTTTCTCTCTGCCTTTGCGCGGTCCTCTTGTCGTGATGTTGCCTCTTTTCCCCTATCGCCAAGGCTGCTTTATCCAAAAGTGGGTCTTCTCTGAACTTGCAGCTTTGCCCTACGTTTGTGTTGTCAAAAATCTTTCTCTTGCCTTTGTCATGCACCGATATGTTTACCTCTACTTTTGTTGCTGCTGGTGCTCTCTTAGATGATGCTGCACGCTGCTTTGCTAACCATTCCATAACGATGCCAACCAGTTCATTGGGCCTGGAGAAGATGTGACAATATCTCCATGGGTCTTCCTCCACCTAATGACACGCCCTATGGATCCACAAAAACTGTACTCTCTCACAATGATCCCTCACAAGACAATGCGGGTCATACAGATTGATGCTTCGGGTGTCGAAAGGATATTTCTTGATCTCCTTTGTTTTGGCATCTATGCGCTTGAGGTTCTGTATCTCGTACAACCTGATACACAATGGAAGAGTGGGCCAAGGTGCCTTATTCTTCCAGTGCAGCCTAGCTGATAGTCTTGCTGAGATGTGGTACGATACTTCTTGCATGACGAGCTTGTCCATTGAAAACTTCAACAATTCATGCGGAGGATTTTTTGCATTGTACATCCGTATGAAGGTGCCAGACAGTGAGGCATACCAATCCGCTATGTCAATCAATGCCTCCATTGTTTCCTTCGACATGCAAGGTGGATCCTACTCAAATATCATCTTGTACACTGAGGTGACAAAATTATTTGATAACTATGTGAAAACTCCTTTGAAGCTACATTCGGAAAATAGTTTACAATAAGTATTCACAAAGGTTTTCACTGATGTCCATGCCCATTTCATGCCCGAGAACTCCTGACGGGCACAGATTGCATCCAAGATGTAAGTGGACATGTAGATTTCTGCTTGCTAACCTTTGGGTGGCTATCGAGCTCCTGTTACCTATTCCTTCAGCCTGTGAGCCAATAAGTCGAACGAGTTGCATGCTTTCCCTTCACTATCCAGTTGGTCCAACGTGATCACCTAACTCTGTGGGAAGGTCTCTGTGCTTTCTTGGCCATACAGGTGACATGCAAAGATGGCCAAGTACTGATACGCCTTTTGCAGTATCTTTGTCTTGTAAATCTGGTTCGGTGTCATCCTGAATTTGGCTAGATCCTTCACCCAATTCTTCAAGATATCCCTCAAGTTGGAATTACTGTTGGGTATGATGAAGGGTGTATCCATGGTGATCACTGGATTCAACAAATGGTACATCTATAGCTAATCCTGTGCCTTGAAGGTAGCAATCTCTATCCCATTGACACTTCTCAATGTCATCGTCTCAGGATCAGTGTGTGAGACGATCCAATCTATCATGTCTGCACATGGGAAAGTGGGGTACCTGCATGCAATCCAATACAACTTAGACTTGTGGATTTTCACATAGACTTTGAAATCTTCAATATCTTCCCCAAATGTGCCTGAGAATGCATCATTGACCTCTTTCCATTTCATCTTGATGTGTTTTTCTACGATCAGTTTGGTGTCTTCCTATATCGGAAAACTCATAGACACTCACTCAACTGCTACTCTAGTTGCGCTTCCATTGGTGTCCTTTGACCCTGCTCTCTTGGAGGCCATTGATCCTTAACTAATGAGAGATAGATAGACACCTGTTATATCTGGAGACATGGCAACATGCATGGCAAGAAATTTTTCAGTTAAAACCAAAGCAAACTTGAGGATTGACATGCAACATACCCAAGGAATGACTAGCAATGATTACGTAATTTTCACTAGGAAGCGAGGAGACTAAGTGCGGAACTGTGCAAAAGGAAGTTCAATATGTCGGGAGACTGGTTGATTGCTGGAATTGCACAATCCAGAATGGCCTGCTGGGTGCTGAGATTGCGCAATGCACAATTTTAGCTGGCAAGTGATGCAAGCCCAGGGACTACATTGCACATTTTTCTGGGCCAACAGTCACTACTGCTCAGAATTGCACAAAGCAAGAATGGAGGGAACTAACTGGCCAAATTTTCACATTTATTGGGAGGAAGGTAGAGCCTTCCCTCTAAGAATTGTGCAATGCTATTTGGGTAAGTAAGAATCGGGCCAAGGTTGCCTAGACCTGTCAACGGGAAACTGAAAGAAAATGAGGATGTGAATGCATCGTGACACTGAGTGTAAGCAAGGGTGAATGATCATGCATGAAAATAGTGAATGCAAGATTCAGAAAATGGAACAACATGCATGTGTGTGAAGTGAGTCGCCGAATCGGTGACTGTTCGTGCAAAACAATGTCATGCATGTGGCAACAATGAGATGCTAACAAAAACTGAAACGATGATTGTACATGCTAACATGCATGCAAACGATAACAAGTGTTCATAGAAATCAAACAGACATCACTCACACAAGCCAAAACACAAAAAGCGACAAAAATGATGCAAAAGACAAGTAAAACGGACTTACCTAGGAATAGCTGAGCTGGATGTGTTGAAGGCTCCTGGTTGTGTTGTGTGATGTCAGAGCTCCAAGATCAATGTGAAGAATGAGCTCTGAAGCATCGAATAAATAAGTTTGAGGCTCATGACGTGCATGCCACAAATCTAGGAAAAAGTGACACTTGGAGAAAAAGTTTCTAAAGCGATCTTTGCATGTAACCTCAAGCTGCTAAAATTAGATCCTTAAAATATAGGGATGCTTTTTGCATGTAGATTTGTGCTATTTCAGGAAAAAGCAACCCATGCATGTAAGTCAAGTTTTCTTGGTAACGGAGAGAATCAGTCAACTTGAAGGCACATGCAATAACCTGCTTGACAGAGACAGATTTTTGCACAATTTTTGGGAGGAAGATGGACTGGCTATCCAGAGGGATTGCATAATTTCTAGGAGGAGTAGTTGACTGCTGCCCATATTTGTGCAATTTCTAGGCTGAGCTACACTGCTAGGCCAGATTGCGCAATTTTCCAGAGGAAGGTTGCTTCTCAAGATTGCATAATTTCTGAGCCTAGTAGGCTTCCAGTTAGATTTTCACAATTTTTGGAGGGAAGGTTGGTTCCCCTCTAAAAATTGCACAATTTTCTAAGGGAGCTACTCAGCCAGCAACTAGATCAAGTACAGGATGGAAACCTGTGAGGGGAGTGAAGCAAACAATCATGCACAAGCTAGAAAGCTGCTGAAAAACCAATGAAGATTATGTACTTGACAGTGCAAGACATGCTGCTAGGATGGCTGTTAGGGAGGCTCCAAAACGAAGTTAAGGAAAAATTTTGGAGGGTGGTTGTAGCTGCTACAACAGAGTTATATTCAAACTTGAGTCAAGGCCACCATTTTGCGGAATTAGACTACCATGTACATGATAATATGTTGTATCATTTGGGAAAAATTTGTGTTCCACAAGGAGAGATAGTAAATGTCACAAGGGAAGCGCACACTTCTCTTATTGTTGGAAATTTCGGTGTAAGTAAAACAATGGAAAATCTTCGGAGGTATTTTTACTGGCCTTGTATGATTGAAAGTGTGTCACATTTTATCAGAGATTATTCATTATGTGCAGTCAGTAAGCCTAGTAATATAAAACTAGGATTGTACACACCACTTCTATTGCCTTCACGTCCATGGGAGAGTGTTTCTATGGATTTTGTAGGAGGTCTTCATTTATCAAGAAAAGTTCATGATATTTGTACGTAGTTGTGGATAGGTTTAGCAAGATGTTCATATTAATGCCTTGTAAAAAAAAATTACAGCTGAATAAATAACTCATTTTTTCTTTCAAAGTGTATGGGTTCATTTTGGATTACCTACTTCTGTTGTAAGTGATCGTGATTCCCAATTTGTTGGGATTTTTTGGTCAAATTTATGGAACTTGATGGACACCAAGTTGAAGAAAAGTACAACCTTCTATCCGCAAACCGATGGTCAAACTGAAGCGGTTAATAGGAAAATTATTCATTTTCTAAGAAGATATTGCAGCAAACCTCCTAAGTTATGGGATGAACAGTTGCATTATATTCATCATGCTTACAACTAAGCAAAACACTCTTCTACTCTAACTTCTCCTCTTGAGGCATGTCTTGGTTATTTGCCTAAATCGCCTTTGGATTTCATCTTTGAGAAAGATGTATTTGTAGATGGACTTAGTGACATAGACAGGGCAAAGAAATTCATTGAGAAAATTCAATTGATTCACCAAATAGTTGAAAAACAACTAGAAAAGAGTCAAGGAAAGTATAAGGCAAGGCATGATAAGCATCCTCTGGATCATCAGTTTCAATTAGGTGATGAAGTTTGGCTTTACATTAGCAAGGAAAGGCTATAGGTGAAGGTAAAATGCTGAAACCAATCCATTATGGTCCATTAAAAATTCTGGAAAAGATTGGTAATAATGCTTTCAAGCTTGATTTGCCTTCATATATGCAAATTTATTCCATTGTTAATGTTGAAAATTTGAGATTGTATGAGCCTCCTTTTATTGAAGATCAAGGAGAAAGTTTATAGATTCCATCAGTTGAAGATTTTTCTTTAGAATTTCTTGATGAACTTTAGCAAGACACCATACTTGATAGAAGAACGAGGTCATCAAAGAAGGGAAATGTTGATTATCTTCGAGTGGGTCTCAAAGGTACAAATCTGTCAAAGGGAAAATGGATTAAAGAGGAGAAGGTGAGGGAACAATATCTTCATCTATTCAATAACAGAATATAATATTTTGGGGTCCAAAAGGTTTCAAGTGGGAAGGAGTGATTAGGTGCTCAAAATTATGCTCAAAACTCAAAGTGTCAGAATTTTGTTAAACTCAACTTCAAATTAAAGAGCTCGTCATTCTGAATCTAACGGTATAAACGAAACTCGAATCCGAGCTCATATGTAGAAGTTAGATCAAATCAAAGTTCAGGTTTGACTTGCTTACTTGGCAGGATTGGATGATGTGGCAGGCCCTTCAGTGATTGAGGATGCGCCAAGTGGCAGCTTGCCATTAGGTCCCGCATATCACATATTGTAGTAAAAGGAAGAAGTGTCTTAAAGAATCGCCCCCAAGCAGGATTAGGGTTGCGATGCAATAATCGACATCGCACATCAAAACAGGGTTCACGTTAAATAATCAGCCCCCGAAAGTTACCACGTTGCAATGCGATTAATCAAAATCAAAAAATCGCAGAAGAGGAGTATTGCAGAATCAACCTCGGTGGATTCAGGTTGTGATGCGATATCGCAATCACATATCGGAATAGGGCAGGTTCCACATATATATGACCGCTGATACTCTGCGATTGCGATTAGTGAAAGGTTTTGGATGCGATACAATTATGAATTGGGTTCAATATTCCCATTGGGTCTGTGGAAATCACAATCTCTCACATTGCCATCGTGTTTACAGACCTTAAGCCCGCTAGACTTTGCCGATTGCAATTTGTGATTCGGCCGATAGAATTTGGCCCCCTGTGTAGAGAAATTTTCGCCTAGTTAGCGGATTTTGGGGCTAATTTGATGGTTGGTGGCCGAAAAAGGTAATTTGTTGAGAAAATTATGGGAGAACTTGGAGAGGTCATAAATTCATCAGTTCTTATCCAAATTAGGTGTAAAAAGAGTCAATTCTAGCAGTTTTGCCTATTCTGAACTCATCGACACTGGTTTTAGAGGCATTTGAGCATTGTAAATGCAATTTTGTTGTAACTTTGGAGCATAATAGAGAGACCCAAGCATTGGAAGCTGGACCAAGGAGACGTAGCCCAGGAGGGGTGAACTCCTCATCAAATATCTGTGTTGTGTGTTGTATTTTGGTGTTCTTTGATATTATTTGTTGCTGTTCAACATATGTTTTATGTTAAAATTGTTTATAACATTTACATAATAAACTCTCACGGGGATCAATTAATTAAGAAAAAATGGTGAATCCTTAAGCACTTGATAAGCAAATGATAAGAATCTTGGGTTTTATTCTGAATGGGGAATTAGCACAACATTACTAATCTTCTCCATTTCAGATCAGCAGGGAAATTTGGTGTAGGGAAGACTGTGGCCAACTTGTAGAGGTATCTGTATTGGTTGAAGATGCAAGGACAAGTAGATAGTTTCATAAGATGATGCATGCTTTGTTGTACCAACAAGCCTAGTAACATGACAGGTTCTATTTCATCCCTTATTCTACCCACTTGTCCTTGGG
>APFE031435981.1:23713-68615 GCA_000404065.3 Pinus taeda
TCTACACACCTTTTTTCACTTTGTAGGAGCTCAATATTGCCTCTGATGTATCTCTGTACATTCAAATCATCCAGTTCTGAAATTGTGACCTGCAATAGCCCTCTGTGTCCTCTTTCCAATGCCACCAGTCTTATCCAAATTGGATTCTCCAAGGAAGAGTTATGCGAAATCTCCCACAGTGACCTGATTATGAACTAGTTTAGTAGGGAGAACTTGTATGATGTGCCATGAGTCCCTGTTTCGTATTTTGGCTCTAAAAATATATATACAAGAAACTACAGTCCGTCCTCTTTCTGCGCCTTCTTACGAAATTTCAATCCAATGCTCAGAGAAAAAGTTATGATGATTTTCCACAAGTCACCTGTTTGGAATGTAATTCAGGAGTCTGCAAAAAGACCAACTTCATCAAATCATATCTCCGCAAATATAGCGCAAAACGCTCTGAAATTCGGACCCAAGATTCAGCGCGATGTCTTCTCAAATGGGGTTTTTTTTTAGCTTTTGAAACGTCGCAGAAAAAAGTTATTACGAAAATGCCACGATGACCTGTTTGGAGCAGCGAAACCCTAGAATCCAAAGCTCTGATACCAAATGTTATGAAACCAGCTTCAAGAAAGATAGAAAAGATAGATCAACGCCCTTAGAATTCAGCCTCTTCGAGGGGCAACCTCCTATACATTACATTAAATGAACAATTATTGGATGATACAAATGACAAAACCTCCTTTCTATATATAGGAGTCTAAGGAGTCACAATATAACCCAACAACCTAACAATAATAATATAAAGCCACAAAAATAACAATAGAGGGATTCTATGGGGCACAGTAATAAAAATATGGGGGTAATAGGGGCACAACAATATTAATAAGGGGTACAACTACAATAGTAATGGGGTAATCACTAGTATTATAGGGACCCAACACACAGTCTAAACAGATAGAATGACACTTGCATAAAGACAAATTCAGGTCTGGTTTGAAGCTAGCATGAAATTTTCAAAAAATTTCAAGGCATGTGCAGGCTTTCAGTAGGAAACATGGCACGTGCGCTCAGTTGCTATGGAAAAAAGGCGCAGAGATGCGCTCTGTTTACAAATAGACACAACGCATGGAGGAAAACCTAAAGAAAAAATAAAAAATTTGAGAATCAACCACTCAGATCTAAAAGGCCATTAATTTATGAAGGCTCGGGTTTGGATAAATCAGAAAGATTAGAAAGCGAGGCTAAGGAAAATGATGAGAACATAGACATTTCCCAGTATGGTCACCAGTTTGTTACACCAAACAATCCCTCTTGCGGACAAGAGCGATCTCCCTAGATCCTAAATGGAAACTAGAAACAATCATGACAAATGAACTGACTCTTTCCTTAAGTTGAACTTGTTCGAATTATAAGCAGTCTAGCTAATGGATAGACCTCTTACCAGTTTCACGAAGTGTCTGATGAAGATCCCTTATTGTGACTTGACGCAGCTCTTCATTGCTTGATAGGACCTGCAAACATAAACCATAAAAGGATCAAAAGCACATGTGATATAATAATTCAAACAACTTAGCCTAATGATCAAGGAAATTAGGGATTGAATTTGTCTTAATGAATATAATAAACAATTGTGAACTATTCATCATTCACAAAAGACAAAATCAATGGGAGAAAGTGCACATTTGTATTAATCAGAAGATAAGAGGAGCCTTACAACCTTCGCCTTGATGCAGTGAGGTCCCTCCCAAATGCCTTCAATCTCCTCCTCAGATGACAAGCTCTCCAATCTCAAACCAACAACATAAGTTTGTATTCTTTGAATTTTGACCTCTTTCATCCCTCAACCCTCTAGTCCTTTTATAGATCAAAGAGGGGGAAGTTTTAGATCCCTAAGAAGAGGATGAACCTCCTCCAATGAAGGATTAGGTTACCATGAGCAAAGGGATGGAGATGCACATTATGAGGGTTATAGTTCGAATAGTCATCACCTGGAAGCATTCAGTTGGGAAATATTCGACCAACTATGTTTCTAGAATGTACTTTTTATTTTTACTTTCTATAATTCACCTACGTAGGTTTATAGTTGCAGACAGAGCACAACTCTGCACTGTTCTCAGAGTCAATTTCAACGCATGCGCCGGAAACTCTAGAGAAATTGGTGTAGGTGGAACTTAACAAGGTGTAAGGGCTATTTGACCCAAATTTCTCATGTACTTTAACATATTTTTGAGTTGTTTGACTTCTAAGGCAGTTGGTTTCAACATGTTCATGGATGGTAAAAATATCCATAAACTGATCAAGTGTCATGGCGAAAAATTGACGTGTAACAGTGACCCCATCAGAGGGCGCCACATAGCCCTCTATGGTTGGAATGTTTTTTTTTATCGAACCCAAGAGCCTTGGTAGGGTTCGACCCCTAGACCTTTGCCAGATCAACCTCCAACTTTATCGTTACACCTGTGTGTCAGTTCTTAACTATAATGGGAGGTCAGTTAAATTTAAATTCGAATAATCGATGGTTTGGGAGGAGGGGCTGGGCAATAATCCCTAGCCCTTGGTCATGACCACACCCACATGCCCATGGTGGAAGGGAGTGGGGAGGGTCACTTGGCCCTAGTCCCCAGCCCTATGGACAACCCATAAGACCATAACTTAGATGTTATAGCAGAAAGGACAGGGAATAAGCCCTAAGCCCTCATCATATGCACTCAACACAGGACCGCGTGGAGGGTTAGGCGACGAGGAGTCAGGCAGATAAGCCTTGGCCCTTGGTTCTTGGTGAACGGTTTTTACCACATGTTGAAATAGTTAGGAGCCAAAGCCGGTGGGGGCTGGAAGTTGTTCCCGGCCTCCAACCATATCACAATGGATGTGACCTTATCCTGACAAAACATGAGCTTAGCCGACGGGGGTGGGCGGTTAGCCCCGACCCCTGGCCACATGACATCTATATGACCCTAATTTAATGCTTAAGGGTTACTAGCGAAATGAAAGAGGCGACAAAATGCACCTTTTGCAGCAGGAATCTCGTCGGCACAAGGAAAATTTGTCTTTAGGCAAACTATGTAAAGGGAAAAATCATCACGCAGTTAGCAGGTTTGGCCAATTTGCAGGACAAATAGCAGAGCTTGTCTTGGATACGCATAGATTGCTCATTTTTTAACCTTTTTGAGCTTAAGAAGAGCCGAGATAAGGATTTTTGAGTAACCTAGATTCAATGACAGCCCCAGTTTTATGATTTGAGCACTATATGATAGACTTTTCTTAAAATCAAGTTTGTTAGTGCTAGAGACAATCAAAGTTTTACAGCAAGAAGAAGGCATTTTTTAGCATGGAGAGAGCCAAGTCAGAGGTTTTCTAGCCTTCTAGTTTCATCTGCAGCAACTGTTACTTCAGCAGAGCAACTATTTTTAGTCTTTTCTCAATGTACTTGTTAGCGCTTGGAATTCACCTAGGCTGAGATAGACAAACTCTCAAGGCTACATCAAACCATTTCACCTCGTAGCTAGCCCTACGAGGTATGAGAAGGCTCTCTCGGGTCAGATTCGGTAGATCTTTCAATATGATAAGCTGACCAATTAGGATTAAAGATTTTAGGCTAGTAAATTGATAAGGGAGGTTGATTTAAATATTTTTGGTTTTTTGGTGGCGATTGGAGGGAGTGCAATTCAGGGTGCGGGGATTGAGCACAGTTTTTGCAGGGGGATCTTTGGGGCAAGGTAGGAGTGAGCGCTGATGCCTTAATCTGAGATGGATGATCAGGGATGATAGAGAAGGAGCTAAAGAGGGCAAACAACCATTTGAATCCTCTCTAGACAGTAGAAAACATAAATTTTGAACAAACTAAAAAGCTGAGCATGTCAAAGCATGTATTCAAACTTTACCACTTCATCTGTCCAAATAGAAGCAAAAGAGAGATGTAGAATACATAAACAAACTTACAAGAACATGTAGAGAACACACCATCAACACTACAATCCACAAGAATCCACAAGGATGTCTGCAAAACCCTGGCCTTCTTCCTCTTGAAATTGCAAAGATAGATGTACAATATACAATGAAAACTTTCTCCCTCAAGAGTCCAACCTTCCAACCTCTCAAAATGACTAAGAAAACACATAATATAGGAAAGCTAACCTCTTCCCTTGCCTCTAGGGGTCGAGCTCATCCTTCTAGGAGCTGTTACAACAAATTCTAAATCAATCACTAGATAATAGGCCAGCTCAACAACTTGCCTCTAAAAGTTAGCTAACTAATTCATGCATTAATTATTCACTTTTTACATCAAAGAAGCTTCTAGAAGAGTAAAGAGAGGTAAAATCCATCAAAGTGCCATGAAAATATTACATTTACCCATCATATACAAGTAAAAATAATCAACCATAGTCAAAACAGTGTTTTTTGACCCAAAAAGTCATTTCTGGCAAAGTTTTCTCTCATGTCCGCGCCCCCTGTCTCTCGTGTCTGCGCACCTTTGAAGCATCTTTTGAGTGGGTTCCACTGGTCCAAATCAAGTGCAAGATAGCTCATTGGAAAGCTTGGTCTGTCTACTTTCCATCCCAAGTGGAATTTCTGAATTTGGAGTTGTTTTGCCCCCTCAAAAACCATTTCTCCAAAGGTCACTTTCTGCAACTCAAAAAGTGGGCAGAAAGTCATTGTTTTGATGTTTTTGAGCTTTTGGAGGCTCAAACCTCAAAATCAAGCTTCTCCCAAGTATTGGTAATTTTTCTCTTTGCATGCCCTTTCCAAAAATGCCAAGTTTTCAAAATTTCGAGCAGTCCTTCAAAACATCCGCGCTCGGGACGCAGACATGACACGGGAAAAACCTGTAAATTGCACAAAAAATTCACAAATGACAAAATTTTCTCCAAATTTCTTGAAATTTGGGCTGGGAGTCCCTAATAAAGTAACATGCTCAGCCAAAGAGTCTTTGGCCAAAATTTGGACTGGATCGGGCATTTTATTTCATTTTTGTGTTTTGGCCAACCGTCCTTGGAGCACCTTCATTCTCGCCGATATTTTTGACATTTCTCTCAAACCATGACACTTGTGTAAAAAGTGAAAGAGGTTTTTCTTCTTTGGCATGTTGTGGACAAAAACCTCTCTCAGTTTTCCAAAATTCATCTCTGACTGCTCTGAAACCTCATTTGAGTGAAACTTGCCCCGATGTGTGAAACAAGGAATTTGGTCGAAATGAAGCGAAATGAAGGGGATAGGGGGCTTCTAAATTCTTGGGGAAATTTTTGGGAGTGGGAGGGATGTTAGGAAGCAGGGGAAAGTGGAATCTCAGAGATTGAGTGAGGGGAAGGGGTCCAAAAGGGCAAATCACAGGCCAAACCTAGAAAATTGTTAGGTTGTAGCTAGAAACTAGGGTTTGTGCAAAAATGAGGAATTTGGCGGATCTAAGGGATGGGAAGTGTATGATATGATACTTTAAGGATAGGGGAAGGTGTATGAACATCAGGAAACAAGTTTTTCCATTGATTTGACCATCCAAGAGAAATTGGCTTCAAAACCCTAGGAGAGAGAAATGAACTTGCTAAGGCACAACTGAAGCATGAACAATATGTAAAATGACTCATTAGACACTGAAATGATAATGACAACCCTATGAATGATGATAGACTCAGCTAAATAGTGACATAGATAGGCATTTGGGCAACTTTAGAATGAGTGAAAGCAAACCCTAGACCTAATGCCTAGTGACCAAATTTTGCTTGAAGACTCACTGAAATGACAAAATTTGACCTTGACACTTCAAAATCACTTTGTAAGAGCACATTTGATCACTGGAGGAAGGCTGTAAAGACTGACACTAACAGATTATATGGCACCAAATAAAATCACTTTCAAGAATAGGTATCCAATCCCATGGATTGATGACCTTCTTGAATAGCTCAAGTGGGGAAAGTACTTCAACAAGATCGATCTGAAGTTTGGCTATCACTAGGTTCCAATAGAACCCATAGATGTGTGGAAGATGGCCTTGAAATCTAAAGAGGGCCATTTTGAATGGTTGGTCATGCCTTTCGGGTTGAAAAATTCTCCTGCAACTTTTATGAGGCTAGTGGATGACATCTTGCGACCCTTTACCAACTCATTCATTTTTTTATATCTGAACGCCATCCTCATCTTTAGCAAGAATGAGGAAGAGAACTTGCAACACATTCGACAAGTCGTTGAAACCTTGCGGCAGCACAAACTATGTGCCGACTTGGAAAAATGCACCTTTGACAAGATCCAGGTCCAATATTTGAGTTACATCATTGATGATCAAGGCGTGCATGTGTATTCGACTAAGATCCAAGTCATTTAGGATTGGCCAACCCTGACCACTCTAACAAAGATTCACAATTTTTTGGGCCTTATTAATTTTATTGAAGCTTCGTGTTGGGATTCTCTCATATCACTTGGCCTTTAAGTCAATTTACCAAGGGCAGATCAAAAGCTGTAATTTTTTTTGTTTTGAGTCCCAACAAAAGGCTTCCATTGAGATAAAGCACCACCTTTGCTTTACACTAGTACTCACATTTCTAGACCTGCAGAAATCATCTAAAATTGAGACAAACATATTTGACTATGCTATTGTTGCAGTTCTCACCTATAAATGGCATCTAGTGGCCTATCACGGTGAGACACTTTCAGATACAATTTGGAAACACCCCACCTATGATAGAGACATGTACTCCATCGAGCAGGCTTGCCGACAATGGAAACATTACTTTATGGGGAAGGAGACAATTATCCATATAGATCATCGACCTCTTCAGTTTATACAAACACAAGAGAAGTTGCAAAATGATCACCATCATAAGTGGTCCACATATCTGCAACAATTCCATTTGAATGCTAAATACAAGAAGTGCAACAACAATCATGTTGCAAATTATCTTAGCCTTCCCCCAGTTGTAGCACTAACCACTATTCTCAACTATTATGGCCACGATACCTCTAGATGGCCACAAATATATAAAAATGATCTATAATTCACCACTACACACCATAGGCTAGCAGATGGCAAGCAAGTTTTAGACTTCCACCTCCAAGAAGCATTATTATGCTACCTAAGCCACCTTTGTTTTCCTTTAAGAAAGAGTGCCAAGATGATTTGGGAGGTACACTAAAGTTGGGTCGTAGGACACTTTGGTGTGGATAAAACTATGGTTGTACTACAAAAGTATTTTTATTAGCCAAATCTCCGACAGGATGTTGCAAATTACATCAGATGATCCACTGTTTGTGTCATCGCCAAGTCAACCATTAAGAAGAAAGGCCTGTATATTCCTCTACCTACTCCTAGCCGGCCCTTATAATCCATCTCCATGGACTATATGTTTATCCTTCCTTTTACAAAGCATGGTAATGACTATGTATTTGTGGTCGTCGACAAATTTTCTAAGATGGCCATATTGGTTTCCTGCAAGAAGAGTATCATAGCAGAAGCCACTGCCAAACTCTTCTTTGAACGAGCGTGGGTACATTTTGGGATCACACAAACCATTACATCATATTGGGATAGTAGGTTTCAAAGCACATTTTGTTTAAGCCTTTGGTCTGTTGAAGAATGTAACTAGGTTTGGTCTTCATAAATGTATTTGAGTCATTATGTAATGTACTTGTCAAAAAAATGAATTATTATTATTATTACGATGACTTATTAAAGCATGAGTTTCATGTTTGTGTCATCTTTTATTAGTCAAAGTCCCCATTGTGGACTCCTAGGATTTATATTGAGTCATTAGAGTCATTGTACATTTTATGAGACACTTATTGGGATTTTCAATAATGTAAAAAGATTCATTATTGAGTCAAATTAGGTATTTGACACCTCCACACCAAGTCAGCCTCAAGGAGATCAAGTCAGCCTCAAACAGGGAAATTCGAACTCACCTAAATCCTATATATACAAGCAGTTTGAATTCATTTGGAGCATCTATCTCACAAGTTTGATATCCAAGAGGAGGAGGCAAAAAAGTGTGAAATTCCAAGAAGAAGAAAAATAAGAAGTGTTGGAAGGATCAAGGTCAAAATTTTTGGGTATCTCTTTCTCTCTCTTATGCGAAGTTACTAGGCCAATTTTTGGATCAAAGTTTTACTGCTGGAAGGGTTGAAATTTTGAAAGTGTTGGGTCAAAGATTCTGCTACTAGAAGGCCGAAATTCTAGATTTGTTGGTTCAAAGTGTTGCTGCTTCAAGGTCGAAGTCACTAGAAGAGGAGGTTGACTTGATGTTTGGAGGAGGTTTGTGTCCATGTTGAAGAGTCTCAAGAAAACTATTGAAGGAAGATATTTTGATTGGTTTTTCCCCCTAGATAGGGATTTTTCCCTGGAAGAGTGCCTATATCTTGTGTCTTGTGTTTTTGTGATCCTCATACATATATAATTTGGTAATTGCTTGATGAAAGATAATATAAAAAAGAAGTAAAGAAGCCAAACTAATTCATAAATAATTATTAAGAAACAGAAATCTAACCCTAACTCTACTAGCATTGATTTCTCAACATGGTATCAAAGCTAAGGTCAAGGAAGATTGAATATCACTATGTTGGATTTAAGGAAATCGGCACTCCCTCTATGATAAGAATGGGATTCAATGTTGCAGGAATATGGATCAAGAAAATCTTCTTCTACTTGTTCAACAAGTTCAAAAGTCAAGGGTTCTTGGTTGCACTTACACGTTCACTTATTGATGATAATGCATGGATTATTGACAATGGAATATAAAGTCATATGACAAGGGAGAGTAAACAAATTCAGACTCTATCAATGGAACCATATTCTCATGTAGTGGAATTGGGAGACAACAAATGTATGTTGTTAGAGGCCTGGGATCAACATCTTTGAAGCTAGAGAATGGAGCTAAGCTACATCTCAACAATATACTATATGTTCCAGGTTTGAAAAATAATTTTCTTTCAATTTCTTGTTTAGAAGATAAAGGGGATAGAGTTTCTTTTGCTGATGGAAAGTTTTTGGTTTGGGGAAAATATTCAAGTATTGATAAATCTAGAGTTATTGGAGTTTGTGAAGGAAGCTTATATAGAGTCATAACACCATCTCCTCGAGCTCTAGTTCATATGGAAATCAATCACATTGAGCTATAACATAGAAGATATGGTAATCTACACTACAAGTTCATTCCCACTCTAAATCAATCAGTTCATGGAATTCCTAATATCAAAGAAGATCATGAAGCAGTTTGCAAGGGATGTTCTTTGGGTAAACATACATGAAAATCATTTTCAAATACTAAAACAAGGTCTAAAGAAATATTAGACTTGATTCATTCTAATGTGTGTGGGCCTATATCTAACAAATCACTTGGAGGTCACCTTAACTATGTAACATTCATTGATGATCACTCTAGAAAGACATGGGTCTACCTTCTCAAGAAAAAGGATGAAGTATTTGAGAAATTCAAGGAGTTTAGATCTGAAGTAGAAACCCTAACCAAAAGTAAAATAAAGACTTTAAGATCTGACAATGGTGGGGAATACACTTCTAAAGAATTGATTGCATATTGTAAAGATGCAAGAATTAAGAGGGAGCTCATTGTTCCCTACTATCTCGAAAAAAATGGAGTGCTCGAAAGAAAGAATATGACAATTGAAGAAGGTATAAAAACAACGCTCCTTGATCAATACTTACCAAAATTTATATGGGGAGAAGCAGCAATGGCAACAATATATATTCAAAATAGAAGTCCTCATAAAATTATTGAGAATATGACACCTAAGGAAGAATTCACAGGGAAGAAGCCAAGTGTGGACCATCTCTGAATCTTTGGGAGTCCTACCTATATCCATATTCCAAAGACCAAAAAAAAAAGTTAGATTATACAAGCATCAAAGGGATCTTCATTGGCCATAGTATCTCCTCAAAGGCATATAGAATCTAGATCAAGGAAGGAAGACATATTGAAGTAAGCAAGGACATTATATTTGATGAAAATCATGCCTACAAAAGATCCAGGGAAATTCCTATTGATTTTGATGACGAAGATATACCTATATTCGAAGAAGAAGAAGTACAACATGACAATACATCTACAATTCAAAAGAAGAAAAAGGACCAAGTGAGACTATTCAACCTGTAACCATACCAAACACAAGGAAGAGGCCAAATTTGTTAAAAGCTACTCTTGAACATTTTGAATGAAATGGAGCTACGAAAGGAACCTTTCGAGAAAGTAAAAGGCTAAAAATATATTCTGGATATGCTGCATATATGAAAAAACTGATTGAAGTTGAACCATTGACATTTGAAGAAGTTTCTCATCAAGAAGTATGGAAGAAGGAAGTGTAGGGAGAATATCAATCCATCATGAAGAATGGGGTTTGGGAAATTGTTCCTATACCTAGTGACAAATTGGTTGTCACCTCCAAATGGATCTACAAGATCAAGCACATTGTTGATGGAAGTATAGACAAGTACAAAGCTAGATTTGTTGGAAGGGGTTTCTCTCAAAAGGAAGGAACAAATTATAAAGAAACCTTTGCACCCACTACAAGGTATATGGCCATCAGATATTTGGTTTCATTAGTTGCTACAATGGTATGTAATACCCATAAAATGGATGTAAAGGTAGCATTTCTGAATGGGACCATCGATGAGGAAGTATACATTAAACAAGCAGAAGGCTTTGAAGAAAATAGAAAAGACACTCATTTATGTAGACTCAAAAAGGCCCTATATGGTTTGAAGCAAGCTCCTAGGGCATGGTATGCAAGAATGGATGCATACCTTCTAAGAATTGGGTTTGTGAAGAGTATTGTTGATCCAAATCTCTACATCAAGGTTGTGGATAATGAGGCAGTCATTATTCTATTATATGTGGATGATCTATGCATTACAGGTGTAGAGCAAACGATACAAGAATGCAAGAAGATGCTAGCAGTCAAATTTGAGATGAAGGATCTAGGACTAATGCACTATTAACTAGGTCTAGAAGTATGGCAAAAGCATGGGGAGATATATGTAGGGCAAGAAAAGTATATCATCAAGTTTTTACAGAAATTTGGGATGATGGATTCCAAGCCCTTGAATACTCCTATGAACACCAACCTCAATAAGTTGAGGAGATCTGACTCAAGTCTCGTAGATCCTACCTCTTATCGTAAGTTGGTGGGTTCTCTGATGTATTTGGTAAATAGTAGGCCGAATATATGTTTTGTTACAAATATTATTAGTTAGTTTCAGTTGGAGCCTCGTCATGATCACGGGATAGATGCCAAGCATATATTGAGATATCTTTGTGGAACTATATATCACTGCATAAAGTACAATAGCAAGGAAGTCAACTTGATTGGCTTCACAGGTTCTAATTGGGATGCTCATGAGACCGATGGAAGAAGCACTACAGTGGATTATTTAGTTTTGGATCTTCCATGATCTCATGGATTAGTAGAAACCAAGATCATGTTGCTTTGTGTTGTACTAAAGCAGAGTATGGGGCTACATGAGAAGTAGGAAAAGAGGTTTTGGTTAAGGAAGCTTTTGACATATTTGTTCGAGAAGCCTATGGGTCCTACTGTGATAAACTATGTTAATAAAATTTGTATCAAGATATTTGAGGATCTTGTGTTTCATGCTAGGATGAAGCATATCAACAATCAGTTCCACTACATTAGGAAATTGGTGCTGGAATGGGATCGTGAAGCTACATTATGTCCTGACAAATGATCACGTAACTGATATATTAACAAAGTATCTTCCTAATAAGAAGTTTGAATATCTTAGAAGCATGTTTGGTTTAGTTAATATTTCTAATCTTGTTGATGATGATAAAATTTTGGAAGAGATTTGTTAAGGCTGTGTGTGTGCGACACATTTCCTAGGAGGACGTCTGGTTGGCACTATGTGTTGATGTATGGATCCTGAAGTAGGGAGGGTGGTGTTGGTCATGGAGCTCTGACCTCGGATACACATCTAGATCCCTAGGTTGATGGTTACCAAGTAAGTCTGATGGTACCTAGAGAGGTTGAAAGCTTTAGTCCATCTTAGTCCCACTTGGATAGATTACCCTTGTCAGGAATCTAGTCCATCACATTGCAATGCCTAAACTCTTCATAGTTCATATGTTTTGAGATATTCCTTGTACTTGTATATGTTGTTATGAATACCTCCCTAGTTAAGAGGGATTGTTGAAGAATGTAACTAGGTTCGGTCTTCATAAATGTACGAGTCTGTTGATCAACGATTGTCATTGATGTCAACCCAAGCAGCACCAGGGGCTACCCCAATCTTGCAAGAGAATTTTGACTTGAAAAAACATATTATTTTGTGTCAAATATCTTCTCGATGGATTCTACTCATTGAGATGTTTCCGTTGATATATGGTACGTGATGGGCCTCTAAATTAGACATAAATTAAGGCCCATGCCTCTACATTAAAACATAAATTAAGCCCTATGACCATCCTTCAACACATTAAACCTCTCTTTCTACATTAGATAATGTATTTTTAAGTTTAATATATTCATTAGGAATGTTTATGAATAATTGCATATTTGTGCCTAATATTATTTATTTTTATGGAATATTATGAGAATATTGGGTAGATTATGAAGATTTGGAGGAGAAGACAATTTAGGGACTTGTTTCCTACTACATGAGGATCAATAATAAATAATAAATCAACAAGATATTATGGAATTATGGGACAGATTGTGGAACTCCAATGATTGAGAAAATCTAGGAATGTGTTCCCTGCCATTTAATGCAGACTCCTAATATTAGGGACCAGATCCACTAATCAAGATATTTTGGTGGGGAAAGTTTCCTCCATTAATGGGGAATAATTCATAATCATTTTGTATAGTTACCAAGTCGAATTTGCCTCTAGGGATAGATTTTCATTAGTGTTCTTGTGGAGAGAACTTGTATTTCTGCAGCTCCATTGTATTTTCTTGCAGGGATGTAATTGTATTGATGAAATAATGAGTGTTAGTGTCATGTTTAGCTTCTAAATCTTGTTCTCCTCCATAGGTCTCCGAGTTTCTTTGGGCTTGGCCATCCTAGAAGCCTCAAAGCCCTTTTGTATCATTTTCTTTCCTTATTTTCACTTCTTATTCACATGCATCTCTAGTTTTTATTTCTTTCTACTTCTGCATTTAGTATTAATGATTTCTTGTTGTAAGATTGAGTTAAATGGTTAATAAAAGTTCTTTTGCAGGATCAAAAGCATTATTTCATTCTTGGAAACTCTTTGGAAGTTCATAGTAATCATTGAGCTATTTGGATTAGTCTTCTTAGTCCCAAATCTAAATTTCTAGAACTCCTTTGTGGTAAAGAATATCAATTTCTGCTATTTTTAGAGCATGCTAATGAGATTCAATTGATTTGGTTCCATTTGCATTAGATCAAAAAAACATTCTAGTTCATAACAAAAATTATCCCATTTCATTTTCACTTGATTAGGTTAGGAATTTTTTAGATTTACTAGCTCACTAGTAATGTTTTTCTATTTTTTAGCATGGGTAAGCAAAGGTATTTTTGAATAGTTCCACTTGGAATGGGGACCTAAGACATCCTAGTTAATAACAAAATTTGTCCCATCCAATTTGGATTTGATTTGGTTGGTCATTCGATGAATTATAGTAAATATGTACATTGTGTAGGAAATAATTGTAGCATCCTATAGGAGATTCTGTTTAGAGCCCGAATTGAGAAAAATCATCATTGAAACTGGGATTAGGCCTCTGCTTGACCTCCATGCCATCAAGACCATTTTAACCCTCTTGCTCCACACTTAGGTCAGAATTTTGCTAGTTTTCAAGAGTAGGATTTGATTTCCATTTCTTCTATCTTTAGACTTACATTAGATCTCATCAATGTTTTATATCATTCTACAAGTTTTTCCCATGCATGAAATAGGTAGCTAGCTCATGAAATTATGTTTTCCTTAGTTAATTGAAATCCTTCTTGTTTACATGATTTATGGATAAATGCCAATGGTTGATGTAGTGTAGGAGTTTTAGTAGTACATAGAGATTTCATGATCAGGGACCTCATTGCAACTTCATCCACCCATGATCCTCACTTTCTTTCACTAAACCCTCACCAATTTCATCATTTCACAAGGAAACTTCTCCAAGATTTTTGAGCAAATCCAGCCATCTCCCAACTTGGGTTTTGAGTTTTGAAGTGGTCCTAGGCAATCCCTTACCTCATTCCATCCATCAACCACCTTCCCTAAGCTTTCCATCACCTTCAACATCCAGGATCCTGTAGGTTTTCAGGACATCCTTTGGGAAATCCTAGAGCATATTGTAGGAAATCCTGTTTTGAGGCTGAATTGAGGATAATCCTCTAGGAAGCTAGAAAAGGGTCCCTACTTATCTCCCAAGTCTTCTGACCATTCACCATCATCTCCAAGTCACCTGAAACATCACTGAAAGAGATTAGCTTTCACACTCTCACATGAAAAAAAAGACAAAAAAAAATAGATTTAGTTTATTCATTTACATGCACAACAATAAAAGGTTTGATGGTTTGAATCTGCATGCTTAGGACAATAGGATTGCATACATGTTAACTTAGCATTCTTTTGAAGCAAAGCCTCTTAGAAGTTAGTTAGAAAATGGTGTGTTTTATCATTTGATTTCACTCTTTCCTTGTACTTTCTTTCTTGCAATAGGTTAAGGTTCCATTTCGAACATTCCATTTTCTGCAATTAGTTTAGGATTTGACTTCAGTATATGCACTCCATTACATCATGGAAGCAAAGGAAGGACACATTGTATGATGCACATATAGTGCTGATACCACTTAAGTTTGTACAAACCCCAGGTTAATAATTAAAGTTAGTAGCCTTGGGAGTTGCAATATTCTTGTTGCAATACCGAGGCTCATCACTTTTTGGCATCGTTGTTGGGGAGGTGTCAAAGTATGCATTTTTTTCTTCCCTAGTTGATTAATTTATTTTCACTTTTTGCAAAAAAAAAAAAAATTCATTAGGCATATTTAATTCAAAGGTAGAAAACTGCATTGAATTATAGATTTCATTCAATCATAAAAGCAAAAACAAAATTTCTCCAACACCAACCCACCCCCCCATTTGATCACGTGGTGCAGTAAGAGCCACATCACCATTCACTTTTACAGGTAGAAGAAGAAGATGGTGAAGAATGTAGAAGAAATGGATGGAGATGATGACAATGAGGAAGATCCTCTTGAATTTCCCATTCAAGACACTGATGATATTGTGCACATGAAGAACATCCCTCCATCTTTTCTTCCAAAATTTCGTGGTCTAAGGTCAAAGGATCCGGAAACCTTTCTCTTTGAATTTGGAATTGTTTGTAGATTTTATGGTTACTTATTAAAAACTCAAAAACTGAGATTGTTTCCGGCAACATTGAAGGATAGATCTCTTAAATGGTTCATGAGTTTAGGGACTAATTCAATAAGATCATGGAATGATATGCAAAATATATTTATAGAAAAATATAAAGATCATGATTTTAATAAAGAAATATTTAGAATGAATCAAAGAGAAGATGAGAGCCTTGAGGATCTAATAGAGAGGTTCATGTACAATGTTAAGAGGGCAAAACTACATCATTTAGGATCCGACACGTTGAAAACCCTCTTAGAACAATTAGGGATGAGTGGATTTATCTCCTTGATCTCATGAATAGAGGTGATGTATACCGATTATCATTTGAAGAAATTTGTGAAACACGCAAACACATATCAAGAGGAAAGGCAAGAGTAGGTAAATCAACATCAAAGTCGGTAAGTCAAGCTAAACATGGAAATTTGTTTGATGACTTTAAAACAAAAACTCTTAGCAATCTAACTGAAAAAGTAGAAATGTTAAGAATACAAAATGAGAAAAAAGAAGATGTTTGTGTTGTCCATGCATAATCACATGATGTTAAATGTTTCTCCTCATTACCAAGGTTGAAGGAAGTTCACCAAGATGACAATGGAGCGAGTCAATTTCCAATGCAACTATGTTGTGTAGCTCCAAGAGGACCATGGCAGCCTAGTCAACCTAGTATGATGCAAGAGTCTAATTCACAATTTCAAGGTTATGCATATCCACCTCGAAGTAATTGTAACACACTCTTTCCTTGGCAACATTGGCCATCTCAACCCCAAAACTAATCTTGGCAACAAGTTTGTCAAGGAAATTATGGGACCATCCACAATATTCTCAGTATTTTCCTCAATATCCTACATACGCAACTCCATGTTATCCCTACCATTCATCTCCACCACAACCACAACCCCAACCACATCCATCTCAAATATCCAATCCCACTCTACTACCTGTACTGCCATTTCCAAACCCACACATTGAAGTAGCTCAACCCACTTACAATGCTGAGGTACAACACTTCCAAACATCTCCTCTTGAGATCAATAGTATTCACCATAGCTCAGGAAAAGTACTGTAAAAAAGATATTATCTTGATATCATTGAAGGACAACATCCAAAAGAAGGAAATACCATAGAACCTTGGACTGCAATTGATGAAGAACAAACATCAAAATCAGAGATTGAGAAAGCTCCCTCATGGTTACCATCAAATCCTCCATGTATTCAAGAGAAAAATCAACAAAAAGATGAAGATTTGAGGGTCATGGAAGAAGAAGACATCCAATATGATCCAAATCAGCAAGTGGACCAAGGGCATCACAACCATATTGAAATATGGTTCCAGATAGTCATTAAGTTGCAACAATACCCTCTTCTTCAAGTGTGATTGATATCATCAAAGTCAAATCATTTGATCTCTCAAATTCAGGTACATGTCAAGCATACATCTCAAGCCTACACATCATTTTTTTCTATCATCTTGATGTGCACATGGATCCATTGGAAGTACTCTTATACTTGAAAATTATTTTGTTTTTCAAGTAGAATAGGGTAGAAAAAAACATTGAAAAATAAGAGAAAAAAAATATCAGGTGAAAACCTCCTTGGAGGCGTCTTAGATTGGCTCATTGATTGAAAACCTCCATGAGGCAGTAAATGGGTTGAAAGAAAGAAGAAGATCCTAGGTGAAAACCTCCTTTGAGGCACCTAGGCTGACCTACTAGTTGAAAACCTTATTAAGGTGGCTAGTAGGCCTAGAAAAAAAATAAAAAAAAATTCTTGCTCCATGCATCTCTTTGATGAATTTATGTACTCTCCAACATCTGCAAGCGACAAGAACAAGTTGGTACCAAAAGGAAAATTGGTCAAGCCTAGTCAAAAGAAGTCAAATTTTGACTTTCTCCTCCTTTTCTCAAATGCTCCAACAAGGCCAAGGCCATGTCAATCCATCACCCTCATTTATTTGCACCATCCATCCATCATTCTCAAGCTTCTACCATTCAATTTGTTTGATGTCCTAAGAAACTACAAGATGCTCTGTTTTACTACAGGATGCAAAAATGCATAGAGAAGAAATTTGTTTTTGTCATAACTTGAAAACCATGCATCCATTTGCCAAGATGTTTAAGGGGGAGATGCATATGGATGATGGTAACATGCTCAAGCAATTTCAGCAAATTCCAGTGCACAGTTTTCGAGAAATCAACCTCCATCACCTACAACCATTTTTGCATTTTCTCAATATGCGTGCATCCATTTAAAATTTGTTTCATGGGAAGATGCATACGGATGATGGTAACATGCCCAAACAATTTCAAAAAATTCTATTGCAAGGTTTCCAAGAAATCGACCTCCATCACCTTCAGCCATTTTTAGTTTTTCTTGAGATCCGTACATCCATTGACCAATTTTTTATGGGGAGGTGCATAATGATGATGGAAACATGCTTAGAAAGTTTCAGGTCAATCCATTCTACTGTTTGGGAGATATAGACAAAACAAGTCGGCTACAAAAGGTTGTCCTGTAAACCTACAGGATTCCCTAAAAACCTACATGATCTTACAGGAGATTCTACAGGATATAGAAAAACACCTACATGATTGGCAGTGAGCAGTTTTAAAAGGGAAAAACGGAGGTTGACTTCATCAAGCAATTATAAGGAGGTAGGCTCTATACTTTCCCACATTTTCCAAGTGAAAAGAATATAGAAAAGCCTTCTAGTTTATTGAAAAAGACTGCGGTCTAGGGGAATTGTATACACAAATTTTTTAAATTTGGTATCAGAAATATACAAACCTCCATCCATCATATAAACATGACACGATGAACCCATCAAGACAGTGAGGATTCATCAGCACACTCTTATACTAGAGATATTCATAAGGCACAACTGGATGGGTTTCTTTGAAAAATTGAGGGGATATGATGATGAAGTAGCTAGAGATTTGCAGTCAGCTTCAGCATGGATATTTAGAGGTCAAAGAATATCCTCCATAGCTTAGTAACAACATTAAGATCATCAACATCACCATCCAATACCTGCACATCAACATCAACTCAGTAGCAGCATGCAGGTCTCTCCAACAACTATTAGGTAGGTACAGGTATGCAATATTCTTGACCTCTTCTCTTGAGCATATTATATTTAGAAATTGGTTGTCAATACATGAGAGATGAGGTTTTATAAGCTAAGGATGGGTCAGCAGTCTCAATCGCCTTCAACTAGTTAATTGCAGCTCACTCCTTCACTCATGCAATGTTGAAAAGTCAAATTATGAAGGGTGATGATTTCAAGGAATCAAGACAACAATTAAAAGAGTAAACTTTTGCAAAGGCCAAGCCACCATAGCACTCCAAGCCCTCCATCCACTTCATATTCACTATCTATTCATCATTCATCCATCCCATTTCATTCTTGAAAAAAAAACAAACAGAGCATCCTCTCCATTTTCACAAACCTACACTACTCCCTTTGAGCCCTAGCATCATCATCCAATCCCTCTTCATCATTTCTCATCACTCCCATACAGTTAGAAGACCCTGAAAGAGGAGGAATGACTACTACAGGAAGGCAGAATGTTGCTAGAAGAAGGAAGAAATGAACAACTTATGTTAAACCCAAGATGGCAGAGCTTAAGAGAGGCCTAATCAAAACAAAGAACTCCAAGGCCATTAGGCAGTCATCTAGGCCACAAGAGAGAAGAAGAAGGAATAAAAGGAAGCGAGGCATTCACCATCAAAACAAAACTCAAACTACAATGATGAAAATATGTTTTCCAAGAGGTCTCCAATCTCTTTTTGGATTTTGTCCAAGGCCTAAAAATGGGAAAAAGGCATGAGACTCAAGTTGAGGTTTTGTCTTAGGCTCAAACTATCATTTATGCTCAAAAAGGGTATCTTCTAGTTTTAACAAGGTTTCCTGTATTTTTGGCAGGAATTACTCCAAGATGTCCTAGCTCTCATCTAAATGCATTTTGAAGGTGTTAGAGGTGTCCAAATGGTGGAACAAGGTAGTAGAAGGTTGGTAAGGGTGTGGAAGACCTTGCCAAACTGAAAAAATATTCAGAAATCCATCTTGAAGAAGGGGAATAAGGCAAGCTAATGGTCTCAATAAACAATTATTTTTCTTTGCACAAATATCTTTTTGGGTTTGTCCTTGCAGAACTTGCAGCTGATATTCTTAATGCACAAAAGAGAGGCCACCAGGGCCATGGATGAGGCACAATGAGGTCACTAAGTTGCTCAGGGGATGAGCAACACTTTTAGCAGGGGGGTATGATGGGCCTCTAAATTAGACATATATAAAGACCCATGCCTCTAAATTGAAACATAAATTAAGGCCTATGACCATCCTTCAACACATTAAACCTCTCTTTCTACATTAGATAATGTATTTTTAACTTTAATATATTCATTAGGAAGGTTTGTGAATAATTGCATATTTGTGCCTAATATTATTTATTTTTGTGGAATATTATGAGAAAATTGGGCAGATTATGAAGATTTGGAGGAGATAATTTAGGGACTTGTTCCCTACTATAGGAGGATCAATAATAAATAATAAATCAACAAGATATTATGGAATTATGGCACATATTGTGGAACTCCAATGATTGAGAAAATCTAGGAATGTGTTCCGTGCCATTTAATGCAGATTCCTAGTATTGGGGACCAGATCCACTAATTAAGGGATTTTGGTGGGGAAAGCTTCCTCCATTCATGGGGGAATGATTCCTAATCATTTTGTATAATTACCAAGTTGAATTTTCCTCTAGCAATAGATTTTCATTAGTGTTCTTGTGGAGAGAACTCGTATTCCTACAGCTCCATTGTATTTTCTTGCAAAGATGTAATTGTATTGATGAAATAATGAAGATTGGTGTCATGTTCAGCTTCTAAACCTTATTCTCCTCCATAGGTCTCTGAGTTTCCTTGGGATTTTCCATCCTAGGAGCCTCAGAGCCCTTTTGTATCATTTTCTTTCCTTCTTTTCACTGCTTATTCACATGCATTTTTAGTTTTTATTTCATTCTACTTCTGCATTTAGTATTAATGATTTCTTGTTGTAGGATTGAGTTAAATGGTTAATGAAAGTTCTTTTGCAGGATCAAAAGAATTATTTCATCCTTGGAAAAGCTTTGGAAGTTCATATTAATCATTGAGCTGGTTGGATTAGTCTTCTTAGTCCCAAATCTAGATTTATGGAACTCCTTTTTGGCAAAGAACAATAAAGTTCTGCTATTTTTTAGAGCATGCTAATGAGATTCAATCGAGTTGGTTCCACTTGCATAGATCAAAAAAACATTCTAGTTCAAAAAAAAATTATCCCATTGCATTTGCACTTGATTAGGTTCGGAATTTTTTTAGATTTAGTAGCTCCCTAGTTCTCGAATTTCTAGATTTTCGACTAGTAATGTTTTTCTATTTTTTTAGCATGGGTTAATAGAGGAATTTTTGAATGATTCCACTTGGAATGGGGACCTAAGAAATCTTAGTTAATAAAAAAAAATTTCCCATCCAATTTGGATTTTATTTGCTTGTCCATTCGATGAATTATAGTAAATAGGTACATCCCGTAGGAAACCATTATAGCATCCCGTAGGAAATTTTGTTTTGAACCCGAATTGAGAAAAAAAATTATTGAAGTTGGGATTAGGCCTTTACTTGACCTCCATGCCATCAAGGCCATTTTAACCCTCTTGTTCCACACTTAGGTTAGCATTTTGCTAGTTTTCAAGAGTAGGATTTGATTTCCATTTCTTCTATCTTGAGTCTTACATTAGATTTCATCAATGTTTTATATCATTCTGAAAGTTTTTCCCATACATAAAATATGCAGCTAGCTCATGAAATTATGTTTTCCTTAGTTAATTGAAATCCTTCTTGTTTACATGATTTATGGATAAATGTCAATGGTTGATGCAGTGTGGGAGTTTCAGCAGTACATAGAGATTTCATGATCATCAACCTCATCCCAATTTTATCCACCCATGGTCCTCACTTTCTTTCACTAAACCCTCACCAATTTCATTGTTTCACAAGGAAACTTCTCCAAGATTTTTGAGCAAATCCAACCATCTCCCAACTTGGGTTTTGAGTTCTGAAGTGGTCCTGGGCACTCCCTTGCCTCATTCCATCCACCAACCACCTTCCCTAAGCTTTCCATCACCTTCAAAATCCATCCTTTTTCTCTCATTTATATCTTGTAGGTTTTCAGGGGATCCTATAGATTTTCAGGACATCCTGTAGGAAATCCTGTAGCATCCTGTAGGAAATCGTGTTTTGTGGCCGAATTGAAGAAAAATCCTCTAGGAAGCTAGCAAAGGATCCTTACTTGTCTCCCAAGCCTTCTGACCATTCACCATCATCTCCAAACCACTTGCCTCATCACTAAATGAGATTAGCTTTCACACCCTCACATGAAAAAAAGACAAAAAGAAAAACATATTTATTTTATTCATTTACATGCACAGCAGTAGAAGGTTTGATGGTTTGAATCTGCATGCTTAGGACAATAGGATTGCATACATGTTAACTTAGCATTATTTTGAAGCAAAGCCTCTTAGCAGTTAGTTAGAAAACAATGTTTTATCATTTGATTTCAGTCTCTTTCCTTGTACTTTCTTTCTTATAATAAGTTAAGATTCCATTTTGAACATTTCATTTTCTGCAATTAGTTCAGGATTTGACTTCAATACATGCACTCCATTACATCATGACAACAAAGGAAGGACACATTGTATGTTGCACATATAGTGTCAATACCTCTTAATTTTGTACAAACCTCGGGTTGATAATTGAATTCAATAGCCTTGGGAGTTGCAGCATTCTTGTTGCAATACCGAGGCTCATCAATATGCTTCCCAATTCTTCATGGTTTGAGAGTTATTTGCCTTTGAAGTTAGTAACCCTGGTTAGTGAGCTAAAACCTTATGGGGTTGTGGCATGGCACTCATAATTGGTTGTGGTCATTGAATAGTCAATAATTAATAAATATATTTTTCCCCTAAAATCCCTCCAATGTTCACTTGTTGAGTACCCTCTCAACTCAAGGCATTCATATAAATAATGACCCTCATATCCTCCTCTAGTAGGGATTTTGTGGCTTCAAACAGGTCATCATGGAATTTTCGCTATAAATTTTTTTATGTGATGCTTCAGAAGCTTAAATTAAAACCCATTTGAACCGAAATCTTGATGCACCTCATGACTGAATTTCAAATCTTGGTTCGCTATACTGTCCGCAATACGATCGGAGTAAGTTAGGGTTTTTGCAGGCTCCCGAATTCCATGTCAAACATGTGATGTTGGGAAAATCATCATAACATTCTCTTTGGGCATTGGACTCAAATTTCATAAATATTCAAAGAAATAGGACGAACTGCAGTTTATTGAGTAGCGTGTTCAAGGATGAAGCTTGCAACAATGACATGTGCCACTTCGTACAAGTTCGCTCTACTGAACTAGTTTATAATCGGGTCATCGTGGGATATTAGGCGTAACTTTTTCTTGAAGAATCCAATCTTGATCAAACCTATGGGGTTGGAAAGATGGCTAAGACGGCTACCACAAGAAGAAATTTCAGACCCTTAAAATCTAAAATTACATAGATACAACAGATTCAATATCGATCTCCTAGAAGGCAAGAAAAATCATGCATTCAAGGATCACTGTAGTAAGGACCACACATAAAAAGTCAAGGGTAAGTCTCCTACAACAAGGTATGTATGATTAGTGTTTACATTTGAATTATGAGTATCATCTCTGACATATGTATTTGTAGGACAATGTAAGTATATACAAGGTCTCAGTTATATCATTATGTCTCTATATGTCACAGTTAGTTTTTCACATGTCCTATTCTTGATACTACACATTTGATTCTACACTAAGTCTGCTAAATGCATATGATGTTGTAAGTTCATGTTACTTGTCTTGTCATATTTGATAGAATGGTTTATGTTGTTGTACTTAGGACTTGGTCCATCACAAGTCTAGGGTCTGTCATCAATTTTTATTGTATATATCTTTAGGTAAGTTTTGGATATAGTCTTGCATAGAGTCTAGGCCTATATCAAGAGTGGGAGTCTTTGTCTACTATTGCAACAAGTCAACAACAAAAGTGACAAGCACACTTCAGGTATGCATTGTAATTTAATTTGTATTTATTCATTATTATGCACTTATATGTGTTTTGTAGGCAGAGGTAAGTTGAAGGGTATTTCGTTTTGTTTTGGGATTGGTTTCGGCAGGAAAATTTTTCATGTAGGTAGAAGAAGATTCAAGTACAACCTCAAGCAAGAATTCAAGAGCAAAAGTATCAAATCAAAGAAATCATTGCAGTGGGACATCCTTTGAAGACATGAAAACCATCTGTACATTGTGAAGAAGTGTCAAGGCCAAGAGTCATCATTGTAAAATTGTAAAAGTGTTATCATTGGAAAAGTCATTATTGTAAAAGAGTCAATCTACTTAGAGTCGAAAAGGCATTATTGGGAGGTATAGAAGTCTCTGTGGGGATGATTTCAAGGTTGGGTTGCAGGTCATAGTGTGATTGGGTGTTTGGTCAAAATCATTGTAAATCATATTTTATCGTGGACTGTTGTCCCTGGTACGCGAATCCACACTCTTGTATCATTTTCAGTCATTATAGGGTGGCAGGGAGGTGCTAGGTGGGTACATGAAGTCGCCTACAGGTTGGAGCCTGTGAACACTTCAAGGTGGTAGGTTGGTCTAGGATGTTGGGGCATCCATTCAGTTGACTATTGAAGAAACCGAGGCGTTGGGGTGTTCTTCTAGTGGGCACTGGAGAAGAATGTTATTCTAGAATTCTAGGAAGTTGTTGCTTTCATTTGAGTTGGGGCTAGAGATTAAAAAATTTATTAGAAAAGTGTTCGGTGATTTTTGACTAGGAGGGGGTTTTCCACCTAACAATCTTATGTCTACTATGTTCTTTTATTTACTATTATTATTGCATAAACATTAATAATAAATGAAGATTAACTAATGCTCTAAAAATATTTAAAAGTGCTAATTGCTAAGGAATACTGATTCACCCCCCTTTCAGTATTTCCAACAATTGCTATCAGGGTTTGGTTCCTTCAGTAACAACTTAACTATTGAAAGTTGGTTTTCAGAGCATAGAGATGGGAAAGTCAAAGAAGCAGGTTACAAGGATTTCAAAGGAAGGTATAGGTACAACAAAATATAAAGAAAGTGAATATTGTGTACCAACCCCTCATTTTGATGTAGATAATTACTCGATATGGGAATCCAAGATGGAATTACATTTGCAGGTAGATGGAGTATGGGAATCAATTGTTTCTAGAGACACATCTACCGACGAAGCTAAAAGGTACAATTCAAAGGCCATGAATGTAATTTTGAATGTTTTTCCAAATTCTGTGAAAACAAAAGTTGGTCAATGTTCAACAGCTAAAGCTCTTTAGGAAAAGCTTCATAATCTCTATTCAACAAAGAAATCAGAACAAGATGTTATTGAAAATTTGGATCCTTCTGATTATGAAGAAGAAATGGGAGAAATGAGTAAAACAAAGTTTCAAAATCAAGTGATCAAGGTGATAAAGGAACTCAAAAGTCAAAAGGAAAAGACAAGACTTTTGGAAGCAGAATTGAAGACAAGAAAAGAAATCATCAAAGAAAATGAAGAGTCTGAGAAGATGATTAGTAGTCTTTGAACTCAATTGGAAGAAATCAAGAATACAATGACACAAGACCTCAAGAGAGAAGTCCAACATAAGCAACAAGAACTCGACACAATGTTTGCAGAGATTAGCAGGATCACACAATAGATGCAAGAAGCATAAATTGAAAGGAAGGAATTTGATCAAAGATACATATCTATTGTTGAGAAAAAGCAAAAGGAATTAGAAACATCTTTAGTAGAAATAATCAGGCTCATGATTGAAAATGAGAAGCAGAAGGAACAGATACAGGTTCTCAACAAAGAAGTAGAGAAGACCACTCTTCTCAAGCTACAAGTTGAGGAGGCAGAAAAAAGAAGGAAGATATTAAAAAGATGGTTTCAATAAGATCTTGCTCAAAAGAAAGAATAACTTGATGCAACCCATCATGAGACCAACAAACTCAAGGGACCGCAAAAAGAACACTTACAAGATAAGATAGACGAAGAAGCAAAAATGAAGGCAATTAAAGATGGTAAAGCTCTATTTGATGAAGGTACAAGCTCCACATCTTCGCAGGATGATTCTAAGAAGGAATTCAATCAAAGTGAAAAGCCAAAGAAGAATGTTGCAACTCCAAAGAACAATACCAAAGCAATCAAGAACAAAGGACCACAACAAACTACAACACCGCCTCCAAAGAAGAATGAAAAATCTTCCAGGTATGTTCGTTTATTTAATGGTTATTGTTTTTCATGTGCTAACTATGGACATATGGCCAAGGATTGTAAAGTTATTGACAAGTACAACTATCAAGGACCATCGCATCTGAATGAACCATTCAGGTACACACATTTATTTAATGGTTATTTCTTTTTATGTGCTAACTATGGACATATGGCTAGGGCTTGTGAAGTTTTTGATAGGTACAGTCATTATCTACAAAACCCTAGAAGCAAGTTTGCATGATCGCGAGATAGGTTCCAAAATTATTTTTTCAGAAGAGAATACATGTTAGATGGGCCAAACATTGAATGTTTCAAATGCCATAACTATGGCCATAGTGCTCATGGTTGCAGATGTGAGATGGAATCACCTATGGAAAACATTAAATGCTTCAAGTGTCATAACTATGGGAAAATGGCTTGAGATTACAAGAATAATAAGGTTTGAAGAAGGAAACAGGTATAGGAAGACAAAGCTGATAACAAGGTTTCAATAGTTATGCTTTCAAGATTTGTAAAAGAAAAAGGTCACGAGGAATTAGCAGTTGCTTCAAATAATGACTCAGGTCAACATGGCTTGTTAGGTGACTCACTATTTTGAACAATCTGTCTTATTGACTCCTTAATGTTTATAGAGCAGTAGTCTATGCAGTAGTATATGGCACATGTCTACGATTGATAAGAAGGTATTTTGAACAAGATGGCAATTTCATTACAAGTTCAAGGGGAGAAAAACAATTGAAGGATTACAAGTTACCAAGAACGAGGCAAGATTAGTCTGCAAAGGATATGCATAGGTTGAAGGAATCTATTTTGAAGAAAAATTTCCTCTCGTTGCCAGAATGGAAGCTATCAGGATGTTTCTCACTTATGATTTCTCAAGAAAAATCAAGGTCTACCAAATGGATGTTAAGTTAGATTTTCTAAATGGTGAATTGGAGGAAGAAGTTTACATTGAACTACCTGAGCTTTTTCTGCTCTCTAACAAAGAAGACTAAGTGTGCAGATTAAAGAAGGCTCTATATGGTCTCAAGAAAGCTCCTAGGGCTTGGTATGCTTGTCTTGATAGGTATCTAAATCAACAAGGATGAAATAAAGGAAGCGCTGAAAACAATCTCTATGTGAAAGTGGATCACAATAGCCTAACGGTTAGCGAGATTTCTCAGCAGGATAAAGGAATATTCATATATCAAACCAAGTACATCAAGGAAATTCTCAAAAATTCCAAATGGAAGATTGCAAGCCAATCCTTACCCCCATGATAACAGGTTGCAAGTTAAGCTTAGAAGATTCATCAAAGGATGTGGACCAAAGGTTGTATAGATCCATGATTGGTAGTCTCCTATATGTGACAAGCTCCTGGCCTGATGTGATGTAGGCAGTGGGAAAAGTAGCAAGATTCCAAGCAACACCAAAAGAATCTCATATTATTGTCGTCAAAAGAATTTTTCGATATCTTAAGGGAACAATTGAATATGGTCTATGGTATCCCAAAGGAAATGATCTGGTTATCCAAGCTTATACAGATGCAGATTGGGCAGGAAGTGTTGATGATTGTAAGAGTACCAGTGGAGCAACATTCTATCTAGGTGGTTGTCTTGTTTCATGGTTAAGTGAAAAGAAGTCTTCAATCTTGTTATCCATAGCAGAAGAAGAATATATCATAGCAGCATCTTGTTGTACACAATTTCTCTAGATGAAGCAAACTTTGCAAGATATTCAAGTCAAGTTTGATAAGACTATTCCCATATTTTGCGATAACACCAGTGCCACCAGTGTTCCCAAGAATCTTGTGATGCATTCCAAAACGAAGCACATTCATATTAAATATCATTTCATTAAAGAGTAGGTCACTTAAAAGAATATCAACCTTGAATATGTTGGCACAAAAGAACAAATTGCTGACATCTTTACCAAACCATTACCTCGTGAAGCATTTGAGTATCTTCGCTAAAAGCTTGGGATTCTCCCAAGTTTTCATTAGACTCTTTCTCTTATCTACTCGAGTAGAAAGGGGGAGTGGAGGTGTGTACAGGTCCATAGGATGGCTCTTTTTTAGGGGGAGTTACCCTTTACCATTGATGACAAATGGGGAGAGAAGGTAGTAGGAAGAGGTGTCATGACCATAGGGGGAGTACTTTTGTTGCCATCATTTCCAAAGGGGGAGATTGTTGATCAGTGGATGTCATTGATGTCAACCCAAGTAGCACCAAGGGATACCCCGATCTTGCAAGAGAATTTTGACTTGAAAAATAATATTATTTTTTTTATCAAATATCTTCTCTATGGATTCTACTCATCAAGATGTTTCCGCTGATATATGGTACATCTCCCATTTCTTCATGGTTTGAGATTTATTTGCTTTTGAAGTTAGTAACCCCAATTAGTGGGGTTGTGGCATGGCACTCATAATTGGTTGTGTTCATTGAATAGTCAATAATAAATATTTTTTCCCCTAAAATCCCTCTAACGTTTACTTGTTGAGGACTCTCTCAACTCAAGACATTCATATAAATAATGACCCTCATATCCTCCTCTAGTAGGGATTTCGTGGCTTCAAACATGTCATCGTGGCATTTTCGCTATAAATTTGTTTCTTCAGAGCTTTAGAAGCTAAAATTAAAACCCATTTGAGTCGAAATATTTATGAACCTCGTGACCGAATTTCATATATTGGTTCGCTATATTTTCGAAGATATGATCTGAGGACGTTAGGGTTTTTGTAGGCTCCTGAATTCCATGTCAAACATGTGATGTTAGTAAAATCGTCATAACTTTCTCTCTGAGAATTCGATTAAAATTTAATAAATAGAAACAAAAGGAGGATAGACTTTAGTTTATTTAGTAGCATTTTCAAGGCCTAAGCTCGCAACAGTGACATGTGGCACTCTGTACAAGTTTGCTCTACTGAACTAGTCTATAATTAGGTCATTGTGGGAGATTGGGCATAATGTTTTCTTGAAGAATCCAATATTGATCATACCTGTGGGATTGGAAATAGGAGTCAAAGGGTTACCACAAGACGAAATTTCAGACCCTGGAGAACCAAAATTACATAGATTCAACAAATTCAATATAGATCTCCTAAAAGGAAAGAAAAAGCATGCATTCAAGGATCACTGCAGTAAGGAACACACATCAACAATCAAGGGTAAGTCTCCTACAACAAGGTATGTATGATTAGTGCTTACATTTGAATTTTGAGTATCATCTCTAACATATGTTTTTGCAAGACAATGTAAGTATATACAAGGTCTCAGTTATATCTTTATGTCTCTATATGTCACAATTAGTTTTTTAGATGTCCTATTCTTGATACTACACATTTAATGCTAGACTAAGTCTGCTCAATGTATATGATGTTGTAAGTTCATATTACTTGTCTTATCATATTTGATATAATGGTCTCCGCTGTTGTACTTAGAACTTGGTCCATCACAAATCTAAGGTCTGTCATTAGTTTTTAGGGTATATATATTTAGGTAAGTTTTGGATATAGTCTTACATAGAGTCCAGACCTATATCAAGAGTGGGAGTCTTTGTCTACCACTGCAGCAAGTCAACAACAAAAGTGACAAGGACACTTCAGGTATGCATTATAATTATAATTTGTATTTATTCATTATTATGCACTTACATGTGTTTTACAAGCAGAGGTAAGTTGAAGGGTATTTTGTTTTGTTTTGGGATTGGTTTCACGGGGAAAATTTTGCATGCAAGTAGAAGAAGATTCAAGTAGAACTTCAAGAAAGAATTGAATAGCAGAAGTATCAAATCAAAGGAAGCATTGTAGTGGGACATCCTTTAAGACATGACAACCATATGTATATTGTGAAGAAGTGTCAAGGACAAGAGTGATCATTGTAAAGTTGTAAAAGAGTCATTTGTAAAAGTGTCATCACTAGAAGAGTCATTACTGTAAAAGAGTCAATCTGCCTAGAGTCGAAAAGGCATTATTGGGAGGTATAGGAGTCTCTGTGGGGATGATGTCATGGTTGGGTTACAGGTCATAGAGTGATTGGGTGTTCGGTTAAAATCATTGTAAATCATATTGTATCATGGATCATTGTCCCTGGTATGGGAATCCACATCTCATTTTCAATCATTATAGGGTGGCAGGGAGGTGCTAGGTGGGTGCATGAGGTCGCCTATAGGTTGGAGCCTATGAACACTTCAGGGTGGTAGGTTGGTCTAGGATGTTGGGGCATCCATTCAGTTGAATACTGAAGAAATCAGGGTGTTGAGGTGTCCTTCTAGTGGGAGATGGAGAAGAATGCTTTTCTAGAATTCTAGGAAGTTGTTGCTTTCATTTTAGTTGGGGTTGAAGATTAAAGAATTTATTAGATAAGCATTCGATGGTTTTTGACCCGGAGGGGGTTTTCCACCTAAAAATATTATGTCTAGTGTGTTATTTTATTTACTGTTATTACTGCATAAGCATTAATAATAATTGAAGATTAACTAATGCTTTGAAAAATATTTAAAAGCGCTAATTGCTAAGGAATATTGATTCACCCTCCCTCTTAGTATTTCCAACAGTCATTATGTAATGTACTTATCAAAAGAATGAAAAACAATTTTATTATTATTATTACAATGACTTATTAAAGCATGGGTTTCATGCTTGGGTCACCTTTTATTGGTCAAAGTACCCATTGTGGGATCCTAGGATTTATATTACGTCATTAGAGTTATTGTACATTTTATGAGACCCTTCTTGGGATTTTGAATAATGTAAAAAGATTTATTTTTTATTCAAATTAGGTATTTGACACATCCACACCAAGTCAGCCTCAAGGAGATCAAGTCGGCATCAAATAGGGAAATTTGACCTCACCTAAAGCCTATATATACAAGCAGTTCAAATTAATTTGGAGCATCTCTCTTACAAGTTTGATATCCAAGAGAAGGAGGCAGAAAAGTGTGAAATTCCAAGAAGAAGAAGAAGAAGTGTTGGAAGGATCAAGGTTGAAGTTTTTGGGTATATCTTTCTCTATCTTTTGTGAAGTTACTAGGCCAATTGTTGGATCGAAGTTTTACTGCTAGAAGGGTCAAAATTTTGAAATTGTCGGGTCAAAGATTTTGTTGCTAGAAGGCCAAAATTTTGGATTTGTTGGGTCGAAGTGTTGCTGCTTCAAGGTTGAAGTTGCTAGAAGAGGAGGCTAACTTGGTGGTTGGAGGAGGTTTGTGTCTAGCTTGAAGTGTCTTAAGAAAAATATTGAAGGAAGATATTTTAACTGGGTTTTCCCCTAGATAGGGGTTTTCCCCTAGCAGAGTGCCTATATCTCGTGTCTTGTGTTTTTTTTATCCTCATACACACATAATTTGGTAATTTATTTATGAAAGATAATATAACAAAGAAGTAAAATAATCCAAACTAATTCATAAGTAATTATCAAGAAAGAGAAATCTGACCCTAACTCTACTAGCATTGATTTCTCAACATGGTCATTGGTGGACACTAAGCTCACCATTTTGACCGCATTCCATCCCCAAACAAGGTTCATTAATAGGATGATCATGCACATAATTCATATGTACAACTCCAAGCTTCCATGAACATGGGATGAGAGTCTTCCCTATGTGCAACATAGCTATAATAGAGCTTTCCATAGCTCGACTAGCTATAGCCCCTTTGAAGTGGGCCTAGGATTTCAACCATTATGTCCCATTCATGTTGCATTACCTTTTGCAACTACAAATGAAGAATCTACCCATGTTCAATTTGAAGCTGATAAAGCCACCAGGTTTATTGAGTCCATTCAACACATCCTCCAATAGCTTCATAACATCTTGGAAAAATCCAATGCTAAGTTCAAATAATGGCATGATCAATATCAAGTGCCACATAAGTTTCAAGTGGGTAACAAAATTTGGTGATATCTACAGAAAGAATGCCCTGTCAGATCCAATCGAAAGCTTCAACCACTCCAATATGAGCCTTACACCATCACCAAGGTTGTGGGATACAACACTTTCGAGCTCAGTATCCCTCCATTCCTTGGCTTGCACCCCATATTCAATGTGGACTTCCTTCGGCCATACTTTCCACCATTGTTGGACACATCAGACATTGATGAGCAGTTGACACCAACAAAACTCAACCCAAATTGCATTGAACTGGCCACAACTGATCAGATCATGGACACAAATATCAAGAACACTCACAAATAGAGGATCGAAATGTATCGAGTTGTCAACGCTAGCCAGATCTTGCACCAAGGCAAGTGGCTCACTAGGGACCAAGTTCAGCAGAATTTTCCTCATCTCATGGAGGCACTCAATGCAATGAATACCTTTGCTTCCTAAGGGGGGAGGACTAATCCAGGTGGATATTGGTGGCCACCCACCTATTCCACTTCGACCACCAACACTCTCTATTTTTGTTTCCTTAATTGTAGCACAATTTACTATTTTTCGTAGTTTTTTGGGTCTTGAACTTATGGAGCCGTTTTGAAGCCCTAAATGGCGTTTTTTTTAATGGGAAATCCAATAGCATGTGGTAGAGGTTTGTAGTCAAAATTTGTAGTCCTCAGATAGATATTCCTAATAAGGTATTGTACACATCAAACGAATATCATATGCAAAAGTTACAACCCCAGGAAGTTGATGTACCAAGTAACCCTAATGGGGTGTTGATAAATCTTTAAGGCAACTAATTAAAATGATTTCCCTTAACTTGATAGGTTCTTCTGATGTTATCTTACTTATTTAATTAAATTCTTCTTCTACTTATCATTATTATGTTCTTTCTCATCAAACAACTATCATAAAATCATCAAGATTATCTAACATAAATGGACATCAGACATAGGCACTCAACCAGGGCAAAACCACTCTTCAAGGGGAAAACCCAAAATTCTTCTATCTTCTTTATAATTAAATCAAATAAGACAAAAAGGACCCAACTCTAAGAAAAATGACCTCCTCCACTCTGCCAAGTCAACCTCCCATGAACAAGTCAAATTATCAGGTATCAAGTCAAGGAAAAATATCATACAAATTAGGGTTTCACCCCTTCTCTCCCTTCTTCTGCAATTTTCGGTCTCCTTCACTTTTTTAGCCCTGTAATACTTCAATAAAATCGCACATGTGGCAGCAGATCATTAATTTCAGTCTTTCACTTTGTTTCCTTTTCTTCTTGGAATAGGATAGGCTCTCCTTCTAGTATTTCGCACACTTCATTTCTACTTCTTAGCTACATATCAAATGTCATGTGTGTGTGCTCCTCAATAGGTTGAATGCATGGGTATAAATAATATTTTGAAGATCCTTTAGAGGCCGACTTGAAGGGAAAGGGAAGGACGACTTCATGGAGGAATATAACATGACCAAAAATTATTAAATATTTTTCTTTCCTTGATACAATGAACCCAAGAAGGGTCTACAAAATGAAGACATTAACAATTACTTATGACTCAATCCTAGAAGCCTTCAATGGAGGCTTAACCTAGAAACAAAAATAAAACGAGCATGAAACCCATGCTCATAAGTAATTTTTCTTTTACAATATTTGTTTTTTCTTTCTTTTGACAAACACATGACTCAAGTACAATTATGAAGACCAATACGAGTTACATTCTTCAACACTCCATCTTAACTAGGGAGGTATTCATAATTGTTCAACCAGTACAAGGTTGATTTAACAAATAAAGGTCGTCTACTCAGAATAATGCTCTGATACCAATGTTTCTTTTCGGTTATATATGTTTTTTAAATGAACAATCCTTTTTTTAATATATATATATATATATATATATATATATATATATATATATATATATATATATATATATATATGATAGATAATATATATATATATAATCTTTTCTTCTAATATTATTTTTTCATATGACTTTCGTATATTAAAAAAATTAATAATATTTCTTTATCTATCTATCTATCTATCTATCTATATCTATATATATATATATATATATATATATATATATATATATATATATATATATATATATATATATATTCTTTAAAATAGCCAAAGGTATATTATTATTATTATTATTTTTAATTGACCAGAGGCCTAAATAACAACCTGCAAAATGGAGAACCTCCACACTATGTAGCGAAACACTTCGACAACAACTAGTTTGATGAATTTCGATTGCCAAAGACTTAAATCAGAGAACACAACTCTATGCAACAGGTGAGGGGCTAGAGGATCAAACAACTCTAATACCAATGTAACAAGCAAAGTTCGTTCTTGTAATAATCTTCAAAATATTTAGAAGACAAAGACATCCATTGTAGGACAAGTAATTATATATAAGAATATTTGAATACAAGTGAGATGATTACAATGAGGGTGAGGGTCTACTTATATACCCTAGGCAGATGTCCTTTTATAAAGGGTCATGTCATTGGGGACATATCTCTTCATTAACTAATTACTAATTAATCATTATTTATGATGTGTTATTATTATTTATATTGACATTACTTATTTATTTCCTTTTTCTTTCTTTTGACATTTGACTCAAGTACAATTATGATGACAAATACTAGTTACATTCTTCAACACTCCCTCTTAACTAGGGAGGTATTCAAAACTATTCAACCGATACAATATTGATCTCAATTTGAAATGTTCCAAGAAGAATACAAATAATAATACAACAACATACACAACACTTAGGATACCCTTACTGCCAAGGTAACCTCCCAACAGGGACTAAGGTGTCATCTAGGAATTTGCCAATATAGGTACCATAAGGGTACAACCTTGGTATCCATACAACATGATACCATCTAGGCCTCCATGCCTTAACACCCACCCTTACAATGATCTAGGTATGAACACTAAACTAGAGCTCCAACCGATACGATCCCTTTGATATCTAGACATCAACTGAGATCTCAATACTAACCAGGCTATGATGTCCTCCCAAGTACCAACATACAGGAAGCCTTATGGTACTTCATCTCTCCCTCTAAATAAAATCAAAGACATTTATCAATACACCAAATTTTCAGGAATAGATCAACATATCCACCAATGCAAGAATGCTCTTAAAACTAACTTCTTGTAGGAAGAGATTTCATCAACACATTAACTACATGTTCATCTATTGGCACGTATTGTTGGTTGACAAACCCAACCAGTATTCAACATTCCAATATATGATCTTGTATGCTAGCACAATATTTAGGGTCTTCAACCATTATGATGCTTCTTAGGTCATCACTATATTCAAACACATCTTGATGGAACCTTCATTTTACAACTTCTCTGGTAGCACCAAACTCAGTCTCAACACTTTTCAAATAATCCAATTCTTGTTCACAACAACTTTATTAATCACAAATGGAGTGTCCCACCTTGGCAAGGTTAGTTTTCTAACAATTAGAGAGGGTGATTTTGATGTAATGATATAAGATTATGCATGACAGACTTATATACATGCTTATATGTTATATACCTAGTTTGGGTCACTTAGTTTCTATGTTTTTATGATAATATCTATGTTTGTGTGTATAAGAATTGATTTTGGTTAAGAGCATATTATTGATGTTTTCTCTTTTGGTATCCTAGTTTGGACATAGGTGTATGACATGGATGGTGGTCCAAGATTGAGACACATAGACCTATGGATGATCATGGTTAAGTGGAACATATAGTTAATTATGATTTATGGATGATTTATGATTTGTATGATTACATATACATAATTTTGTATTAAGCAAGATGTGGCAAGGGACCTGGTTATTTGCAAACAAGGATGTTCAAATTATAAATCACCGTGGAAGTCATGATACGTGATTTGTATTATTATATATGTTTAATTTTATATTGATTAAGATGTGGCAGGAGACATGGTTATTTGCAAACAAGGATGCTTAAATTATAAATGATTATAGAAGTCATGATACATGATTTTTATAATTATATATGGTTAATATTGTATTGAGAAGGATGTGATAGGGGACGTGATTATTTGAAAACAATGATGTTCAAATTATAAATGCTTTCAGAAGTCATTTCTGTAGAACCAAAATGGCTTTGGAAGTCATGCACAATCTTTGGTAAAATGTGAATAAGTTAATTATGAAATTCATTTGATTCCTTTGATCTATGAGATTGTGATGTGTGTAGGGCTTAGAACAAAGCCTTACCAACGAACCATCAAATGGGTGTGAGCTTACAATCAGTACCTTAAGGTGAAGCATATAGTTTCAAAGTAGAGTAGATGATAAGCCATGGAAATTAGGGCACGGAGTCCTAAATCCATGAGAGATAAATACGTGGAGTCTTGGATCTATAATAAAAGGATTAGGACGTGGAGTCCTAAATAATTAAAAGATCAAGGTGTGGAATCTTGGATCCTTGGAGTAGATCAGGGCACAGAGTCCTCGATCTACTAAGGCATGTAGATGTATGCAATAGGGATGCAGAATCCCTATTCTCTGAAATAAAAATACCACTCATGGGAAGCTCATAAATGAATTTCCTCAATAAAATCTCATTTCTGACAATTCTGGAGTGAGTTTCTAAAAATATAAAGTCATTTCTAGTATCTCAAGTATGACTTTCCAAAAATAGTAAATCACCTTCAATCAATGGGTAATCAAGTATAGTTGAAGGAAAACCACTTAACTTATTATTAATCAATCTTAATAGTTCTATCTCAACTAAATCCTCAATATTATTAGAATTATTAATATTATTAATACTACTATTATCATTTAGGAGACTATGATGTTATTATTAAAAGGGAATTACAAGTCACTTTCATCTCCTCAATCACTTCACACCTCTCTCCTTGATGATTCTCATGGCTCTATGTAACTCTCTCTCTCTCTTTTAATAATACATGGCTCTATGTAACTCATCAAATAATGGCATATTCCTCTTACGCTCATTAAAGACACGTCATAAAATATTCCTCTTACACTCTCTTTAATGCATATGCTAACTCTCCTTAACTAAAGTATGCATACATCTCCTTAATGGCATGAGTTACACTCCTCTAAATGGAATACAATGCATGCATATTACTCCTCCTTTATGAAAAGAATTTGTTGTTCCTCCTATATATGTGTCTCATGTATTCTCACTTGATAAGGGAGGTGCATTGTAGTACCAAGAGTTGGAGAGACTTGAACAAGATTGTGAGTGGGAGAGTCTTGGAGAGTATCCAAATGTTGTTGAAATGAATCTAAATTCCTAAAATAAATTACTAATTAGTTCTACCTAGTTGAGTTGTCCATGAGTTATATTGAGAGGAAGTGAAACTTATCTTCCTCACTTTGCCTTGTATATCTCTCTACTACTATATTTTGGTACTGCTTTGGAGCTCTTACAGCTCGGGGGTTCCAGGGGAGGAAGTTCTCCCTGCATATGGTTGGGTGGAAATTCGGATGGTTCACAATGAGTTGGTAACAACATTGGAGTTGGAACATATGCTCATCTTTCTCGAGTTATATATATACACATTGTCAGGTATATCTATACATTCTCTTGAAATTTTGGCTTCTTATTAGTTTTAAAGTGTTGAGATTTTTAATTTATTATTGTCACTTTAAATTATTAAAACATTATGAATATTTATGAAATACTTAGAAAGTTATTTCTGAGCTAACCCACAATGAGTTAATAGTTTCATGGAAGTTGTGAATGAGAATTTATATGTAGGGAATTAAAAGAAGGATGTGTTTCCAAGGATTTCAAGTTCTGCTTATAATGAAATTTTGTCCATAGAAGGTCATGTCTATTATCTAAACCTAATATTCAAAATTTGATAGCATTTCATTGTCCATTTTAGCAATTTAATACATGGTTCTTGCTTCCCGTGAATTGGGTTGTTGGTTGAAACTTAGATCTCTAAAAAAGAAATTGCACACTAAATATTTGAAGAAACTCCTCAATGGATATAGTTTATTGTATGTAAGTTTTTATTGTTGTTCTGTTGCAAATTAATTGACAGAAAGTATTAATGGTTGTAGCATTCATGACTTCCATGTGTTTTCCAAATTGTAGCAGTGGCCGCAATAAGTTTGTCAACGCATGTAAAAGGAAGTTACAACTTTGCAAGTTGTAAAATGTTCGATTAATTACTTGTATCAAGAATTCATATAGTGAACATAGAAATTCGTAAATTCAATGAACAACTCATAGTAGCATAATTTTGGGTTATCTTTCTTCATGTAGAGTTGTAGATGAAAGTTTGCATGTTATGTGTTTGACGAAAGTGGTAAATGAGATCCAAAGTTTTGTTGTTTTAAAGAATTGAACCTCTAGGAGTTTTTATTGCGATTTATCTCAACATCAGGGGGCATTCGTACCTTACAACCATGTAACCCCCGATTTCATTACAAAAAAATTATTTTCAGAACCTGATTCGTAAATTTGAGCGATTTTTCAAATTGTTGTTTCCAACCATGTTTGCATGTTGTTGAGTGTTTTTTGGGTGAAAATCTTTGTTTTAATATGCCAACATTTTAATTTCAGCTTACAAATTTTATGAGATAAATAGCTTGAAGAAGAATCTCAAATTTATTACTGCCAAGTGTTTGACAAAATGTTTCAATGGTTGTAGATTGCCCACTTGCAAAGTGTTTGACAAAATGCCTCAATGAGTGTAGATTGCATGCTTGCAAAGTGTTTGTTGAAATGTCTCAATGGCTGTAGATTGCATGTTTGCAAAGTGTTTGTCAAGAAGCTTAAATGGCTGTAGCTTTTATGCATATAAATTGTTAGACTAAAAGTCTTACTTACCGTAGTTTTTATGTACTAGAAATTTATGAATATACTACTTAATGAATGCAGCTTCCTATGCCTACAAGTTTTTGGTATAAATGTGAAAATTAATTTAATAAGTTTTTGAAGTGTGAATAGAGAATAGGATAATTGTTACTTTTATTATCTAAATCTTTCATAAAAAAGATAAAAAGGGTTGTGGAAACAATTTTACAGTGACCATTTTTGTAGTATTTTGTGCAAGTGAGCATAATAAGTTTTGTCTGAGCTACATGTATTCATGGGTGCATTCTTATGCTTCAATGACTGTAGAAAACAACTTCTTGTGCCCAATTTATGCAAGTCCATTGTTTTACTTGACACTTTTTGAAGAATAACATGTTTCTAAAATGGTAAGAGTAGTTGTGTTAGGATATTCCGACACGTAGGAATAGTTAAGTATAACTTGGTCTAGTATAGAGTTAGGTAAAGTGTGTTTCTTTACTATGTACATTTGTAACTTACAATCCGACGGTCACAATATGTAGTGATCCAAACGTTCATTCTCTCCTCGGTATTACCGACACTTGATCCGTGGCTTGACACCCGATTGGTCCATGAATACTATTTAAAGTGCATGGAGGGTCATTTGTAGGTTCACCGTGCATGAGAGAAGCTTATGTAAATTTTCATTATTTTATTAATAAATTGCCTGTAGTAGCCACGTTGGCGCAGATTGTGGACTGTTTCCCTCTCTGAGGGTTTTAACCACATCAAAATACTGGTGTATTGATCTGTGATCTATTTGTGAGCGGTGTCCTTTTGGTGTTCTGTCTGAGGAACTTACCCTATAAATTCCTACATGGTATCAAAGCTATTTGAGGGTTGCGTCTGTCGTTGATCCAAATCTGAAGCCGGTAGAATTGCATGCGACTACCATCTCCTAGATCTGCCGTTTCTGACTGCTTTCGGGTCGAGAGGACTGCTCTGTTGTGTTGGGAGCATCTGTTCCAGTGAGGAACCCCTTTCGTTTCACGCGAAAAGGTTTCCGGTAGCCCTAGCTGCGTCATTTTCTAGATCTGGAGGTATACAGTGTTTATTTGCAGTTTACTGTTATTTTCTCTCTGTTTATTTCGGTTTCGGTTTATTTAACTATTTTTTTTTTAGCGGATCTATACCTTTCATTTTTGCGTATGCTCTTTTCCCTACGACTCTGTGCGATCTGGGTAAATCAGAAACAGAAAGGAAGAATTCTTCTCATGCGTATGCTCTTTTCCCTTCACCTTAGTGTGATCTTGGAAAATCAGAAACATTGAGGAAAATATTTAGTTTCCGAGTAAAGCTAACTTTAAGCCGTAAGGCTTGTTTTTTTTGCATGTCCGTGTTGGGTTTTGTGTTTTTTGTTTTGTAGGGAGAAAAAGAGCTTTCTCAAGCAAGCACGCAATCCAAAGCATCCGTGACTAAAAAAAAACAAAGCCCCCACCCCCTCTCTCTCTCTCTATCTTTTTGTATAGCTCACTTGGTTCAAAGCTAATTTAAGAGAGTAGAGGTCTTGGGTTCAAATCTCCTTTTTGTTGAAAAGGGAGCGTTTTTTTTCATTTCCGCACATTCCCGCACCCTGCCGGCGCCTTCATCAACATTTTTTAAAAAGGTCATAACTTCTTCATCCGGAAGCCGTTTTCAGAGCCGTTTTTTTTTAACCAGCCTAATTTTTCGAGATCTTTCCATTGGAACACTTAGTTTCAGCATATCTAGCTTCAGTTTTTGTCAAAATGGAAAGTTCATGCCAAGTTATCCTTGACAGCACCAACTACTTCCAATGGTGGTCCTACATTGTGGATTTACTTAGAAGTAAAGGTCTTTACCGAATCGCCACAGGCCAAGAAACCATGCCAAAAGATGAAGAGAAAGCAGCCAAATGGGAAAACAGGCAAGATCAAGCATGTGGGTTGATAGGGATGTCTATCTCTCCCGATCTTAGATTCCATATTGCTGAACTTGATACTCCTGATAAAGCAATGTAGCAGCTTACTAAAATGTTTGGAATAAAAAATGAACTTAGAGCCCATCAGCTTGAAAATGAGTTGCTTACATTAAACCCCAAAGATTTTTCTTGCATTGAAGATTTCTTGTCCAAGTTCAAGACCATTAGACTTCTTTTGGAAGGTGTGAAAGTTAAGAAACAAGACAGTGCCCTTATCTATTGCATTCTTTCTAAGTTGGGACCAGCCTACTCTGTGTTTGTTTGCACCTTCCATTCTACAAGAGAAGCCTTCATTTCTCAAGGACATGACTACAAGCCCCCTTCCTTTGATGCTTTTTGTGATTCTTTAATAAGAGAACAAGAAAAACTCTTACACCTTGGTCTTCTTAGTCTTGGAAATTCTTCTAAGAAAGTGTTAATAGCCCAGCAGCAACCAAACTCAAAGAATCCTAAGAAGTCATATCCTAAAAAGAATGGTCCTAAACCAAACAAGGGTCCTAAGCAATTTCAGCCTCAAAATGGAAAATCATTTCACCAGAATGATAAGGCAAATAAAAACAAAGGCAAGAAGACTGATAGACATTGCAACTTTTGTAATCGAGATGGCCACTTAGAATCCAAATGCTTTAAGAAGATGGAAACCTTGGAAGCAGCAATGAAGAAGCATAACATCCATTTGGAGCACTCTTCAACTTCAACTTCATCTTCAGGAATGGCACTTTCTGCATGTGTTTGTCAAGCATCTCGGTCTGGCTATGCACTAAATGTATTTTCTTCCTCTCATTCTCATGAGTGGCTCATTGATTCTGGAGCTTCTTATCACATGGCCAAAAACAAAGCCATGTTTTCTTCTTTAAATGATTGTAACACCAAAAATATATATGTTGGTGATCTCTTAGTGTTATAGGGAATGGAACTGTCATATAGACAATGGTCAATTTAATGATGTATTATGTGTTCCAACCTTATCCTGCAACCTTCTATCTGTATATCAGATAACTCATTCAGGTGAAGGTAAAATCGTTGAATTTTCACCTCACGATGTTGTAATTAAGGACCTAAGAGATCCTAGACAGATTCTAGCTATGGCATTGCTGATGATTCCACAAGGTTGTATAAGTTCACAACTTTGGGTCATCAAATCTTCCCTCAGTATTTGTTGCTCATAATGATGAAGTGAGCAAACTTTGGCATGAGCGATTTGGTCACTTAACTATCGCTCTCTTCAGAACCTATGTAAAGAAAATATGGTGACAGGTCTTCCCATGGTATCTTGCAGAGATGGTGTTTGTTCCGGATGTGTACTCGGAAAACATCATCGGGACAGTTTTGAAAAACATGCCTCTTGGCACGCCTCGCTCCCTCTACAGCTTGTGCATAGTGATTTATGTGGTCCACTTCCAGTTGTTTCTTTCTTTGGCTACAAGTATTTATTAACTTTCATTGATGATTTCTCCAGACACACTTGGGTATATTTCTTAAAACTCAAGAGTGAAGTATTTAACAAATTCTTGGCTTTTAAGGCCTTTGTTGAAAAACAATCTGGACATCAAATTCTTAAGCTAAGATCAGATAATGACGGAGAATATGTTAAAAACGACTTCATCAACTGTTGCACTGAGCATGGAATCCAAATGCAACATACTGTTCCATATACTCCACAACAAAATGGTGTAGCTGAAAGGAAGAATCACACCTTTTAAAAGGGAAATGGGCTAATTTGTATGCTTCAATCTAAAGAACTAGTCTTAACTATTGGGCAGAAGCAATTAACTGTGCAAATTAAACATACTAAATCACACTCCTACTAAGGCTTTAAAGAATATCACTCCAGAAGAAGCATGGAGCTCTATTAAACCAGATGTGAGTCACTTTCATGTTTTTGGAAGTGAAGCATGGGCCCATATTCCAGATGACAAACATAAAGCTTTAGAACCTAAGAGTGAAAAATGTATCTTTTTTGGATATTCTGAAGATGTCAAAGGATATAGACTTATTCCATTTAAGTCCAAAAATGTTATCATTAGAAGATATGTAAAGTTTGATGAAAATAAATCGGCCTACGAGCCTAGTTCGGTGCATGTTCCACCTCTCCCTATCTCTTCTACTTTTGAACATATTTCTTCTTCAGATGATGAAAGTGAGGATGCCAATCCTCCCCTACCTTCTCAAGAGCCTCCTTCAGCTCCTTCACTTCCAAAATGGGTCCAAGCTACTCAAGATGTAGCAGGTGATCTTGCCGGTGATCCTACAGATCAGCGCCCTACCCGTTCTCAGTTTGAAAGAGCCTCTTCTTTACTGGCTCAAGTGTCAGCAAATTATGATCCTGACACCTTTGTAGAAGCTTCAGGCCATCCAGATTGGGACGCAGCTGTGAATGAAGAATATCGTTCATTATTGGCAAACGATACATGGGATCTTGTTCCTCTACCAAAGGGACGAAAACTTGTTAGATGCAAATGGGTTTACAGAACCAAGTATGGACCAGATGGGAAAGTTGATAAACATAAAGCTCGACTTGTTGCCAAGGGCTTTTCACAAGTTGAGGTCATTGATTATATTGAAACCTTCTCCCCTGTTGCCAAAATGAACTCTGTCCGCCTTGTTCTTTCCCTTGCTGCCTCCTTTAAATTGGAAGTCCATCAGATGGATGTTAAATATGCCTTCTTGCATGGGGACTTGCATGAAGAAATCTACATGGAACAACCTATTGTGTTTATACAAACAGACTCCAGCCTTGCATGTCGGCTTAAGAAATCCCTTTATGGTCTCAAGCAATCTCCTCGGGCTTGGTATGCCAAAATGGATAGCTTTCTTTTAGAATCTGGCTTTTCTAGGTGTCATTCTGATAATACTGTCTACACCAAGAAAGTGGGCAAGTCTCTTATCATTCTTGTTCTTTATGTTGATGATCTTATCCTAACTGGTAGTGATCCCAACCTTATCAACCATGTGAAGTCCAACCTTAAAAAGAAGTTTGAATGACAGACTTAGGACACTTGCATTATTTTCTTGGTCTTCAAGTCTTGCAATCCAAGGAAAGTATTTCCCTTTCCCAGTCCAAGTATGCATGTGATCTTCTACGCCATTTTCACATGGAAAACTGTAAGCCAACCCCTTCTCCCTTTCAGTCTGGAGCCAAACTTTTAGTCACTTGTACTTCCCCTGAAGTTGATGCTACCTTATACCATCAACTTGTAGGAAAACTTTTGTATCTGACCCATACTCGTCCCGACCTTTTCTTTGCCATTGGCCTTATTGCTCGGTTTATGCAAAACCCACTTGAAAGTCATTGGAAAGCAGCTAAAAGAATACTTCGTTATGTTCGAGGTGTAGTTCAGTTTGGTATTCATTACAGTGCATAAGCATCTCCTCTATTGGTTGGTTTCGCTGATTCTGATTGGGCTGGTGACCCTAATGATCGGAAGTCTACTGCAGGTTATGTGTTCACTCTTGGTTCAGGACCTATTACATGGAATTGCAAGAAACAAAGTGTCATTTCTCTTTCTTCAGCAGCAGCATCCGACTACACTTTAGTGTGATAATTAATGTTTCATTTAACTATGCAAAGATCCAGTCCAACATCAGCACAACAAATACATTGAACTGCACATGCATTTCATCAGAAAGCTCATTCACGACCATGTTCTTGAAGTGCAATATTGTTCAATAGATGATCAAGTTGCAGACATATTTACAAAGGCTCTCACAAAGGTGAAGTTTACTAAACTTCGATTTATGGTTGGAGTTCAGGAAGTTTTCACTAAGGAGGGATAGGTTCTAATGTCTTCTTCCTTCTCCTATTGTGTCATATTTGTACATCCTTCAATCTTATCCCAAATTGTTTTTAAGGGGGGATGTTAGAATATTACGACACATAGGAAATAATTAAGTATAACTTAGTGTAGTGTAGAGTTAGGTAAAGTGTGTTTTTTTACTATGTACTTTTATAACTTACAATTCGACAATCACGATATGTAGTGATCCGACGGTTCATTCTCTCCTTGGTATTACCGACACTTGATCCGTGGCTTAACACCCGATTGGTCCATGATCTCTATTTAAAGAGCATGGAGGGTCATTTGGAGGGTAACTGTTCATGAGAGAAGTTTATGTAAATTTTCATTCTTTTATTAATAAATTGCCTGAAGTGGCCGCGATGGCTGAGACCGTGTATTGTTTCTTTCTTTAAAAGTTTTAACCACGTCAACAATACTAGTGTATTGATCTGTGATCTTTTTATAAGCAGTGTTCTATATGAGAAACTTACCTTGTACATTCCTATAAACAACCCATGTTTTAGACACCTTTCCAATTATCTTTATTCACTATATATAATTGAGAGCTTAAATCAAAAAACACAACCAGCTTTAAATATCCTTTTTCTCTTTAAATCAGACGTACAAATATATTTTACCGATTATAATTGTGAGTTCCGATAAAAGAAAACGCAGATAAATCACGTTACCAGAAAGATATCGATGCTTACTTATGGAAGTGGATCGCACTCGCTTTTGGAATTTAAAAAAATAATTTTAATAACA
>APFE031435984.1:0-10173 GCA_000404065.3 Pinus taeda
TTTTTCAAATTATTTTTGAAGAAGTGCCATCATCTTCCAAATTTCCAGGACTTCTGACCATATCGTGAAATCTTATCTAAAATGCAAATGGAATGCAAATTCCCACTTCTCTTTCCATAATGACTTTCAACTTTCACAATTCTTCAATAAGAACACAATTCTCTTTTCCTATAAAATATTGTTTTCCATAATTATAAAAATAGAATTACGGTTTACAAAAAAAATTAACTTACTAGAGAAAAATGGGCATAGTAATGACTATATCTTTCCAATTTGATATTATGAACATAATAACAAAATTACAAATCCACTTTATATGTAATGAAACTTGTTCATCAAATTTTTGTGAGTTCATAAAAATATATCATATATGCATTTGTTGTGGTCGTCCTATGTTGGTGGTTTCTTGTAGTAAATGTTAGCAAAACATTATTATGGATTACTCAAACTCCAACAAACAAATGTGAGGATTGTGAATTTAGGCCTTAAATTCTATTGGTGTCTCATTTTCATGTTGTGATTATGGTTTTCAATTAATATTATATAAAATACAAACATAAACATAAACCATAAACAAAAAGCAAAAGTCCAAATAATAAAGTGAATTGATTTTATTGATAACACATGTTTCAATGCCTCTTAGCTAAAATGAAACTTAGTGGACCTCCTCCTTGGGAGCGTTTTTGAGAATTCTCTAGCTGCAAGAAAATTTCATCTCTCAAAAGGATAAATGAGAGAGGAAAGAAAAGAAAATGAAAAAAGAAAAATGGTTGAGAGGTCAACTAGTGAGGAGAATTGACATATCATAAGTTCAAAAGTTGTACAATGAAAATTGTCATGGTTAATGGGAATAATTTTTTTCCTATTTATAACAAAATCGTTTCTAGATTTGATAAGGTCAAATATTGAAAAATATTTGTTAGACCAATTCAAGATCTAACTCTTTCTGGTATTTTATTATTTTTGTGAGAGAAAAATTCCAAAAAGTGGTCAATGATCTTTATTATGGATAATTAACTAAAAAAATAGTGATTTATTGAACTACTTAATGAAAAAAGTCCAAGTAAAAATGGTTTATTAGATTAGTTCCAATTGGTTAGGTAAAACTATTAAAAATAATTCGTAACTAAATATTCTACCAAATTATTTCTAGTTTATAAGGTTAAATAGTTGGAAATAATTCATAAATAAATAATTTAATAAATTGTTTCAATGATAATAAATAAAATGAGTGAAAATAAGTAGATTACCTTCACATGAGTGGGTAAAACTATGAGAATAACATTTAGTTAATAAATTTATGTTTTATTCTCATGTAAATAGGTAAATTAATGGACATAACTTAGGAAAATAGGCTGTGTAGTCTATATATGGGGTGAAAGTGGTTTTAATCTATAAAAGTCATACTAACATGGTATAATTCAATCAACAAAGCATTTTTTCTAAGTGGTCACATTTTATATAATAATATATCCGAGAAACCCTTGAAAAATGTTGATTTTAAATCATCAATATCTCTATTTTCTATACACTACTTTGGTATATTTTTTTCCTTGACTTATATGCTTTTTCAATAGGATATAATATTTGTACTAAACTTCTACAATTTCTTCTAAACAATTATATATATTAAATTTATGTAGTCCTCTTTTTTGTTCCTTGAAAAATCTACGAAATGGGAAACATTTCTACGCTTTTCTTTCCAAGGATAATGCTCTTATTATACCTCAATGAATCCAAAATATAGCATGAAATAGAACCTTAATATTCAACAAATAAATTCAATAATCCACACACAAGAATAAACATAAGAGATCTCAATAAAACACTTAAAATATGGTAACACCATATATTATTCCTTAAGGAATGAATTCACTCCTTAATCATTAATTGTTTAACTTAATTAGAATATTTTTCACCGTGCCTATTACATTATTTATTCTTTTATTTATGATACTCTGTATTTAATAAGAACAAAATAAAGGAAGAATATTGTAGTAGGTGGAACCTTTTCTTAACTCCTTGAATATTCTAAGAACATTAAATTTACAATATTATGATACATATAAATTATCATTGCCTTGGGTGCCCCCATATTACACCGCATAGGTACACTACAACTTGTTAGTGATTTTTAAAGGGATAAAGGGATAGAGTATCACTCATGTGAAATATTTTTGGGTTGAGGCTCTTTAACATGTTTCCTTATATGCAAGGAAACACATAATATGAAATGAAAATTAACAATAAAAAAGATGATATCTTATCATAAGATAATAAGGGTGATTTCAACCTCTTACAATATCTAAGCATGTAAGTTCTCACAAATATTTATAATGTTTCTTAATATTTTTGGAGATAGAATATGTATAAAATTTTGAAACATATTATGTTTGAGGTGATAACACTACCCATCATGAGGAACAAAATAAAATTGAAATAATAATAGAAAAGAGAATTGGGGTTGATATTAAAGGATGGAAATTAAAGATGACCATTGTGAGAAAAATATTAAAATATTTATTATAAATACAAGTAATTTAATGTTAGAATTGGAGTTACAAAGAAATAAAATATTAACAAAAGTTTGTTAGAAACAATGGAAACCATGACACTACTAAGAGGGAGGGTGAATCAATAGTGTCACCAAATTATACAACTCTTTACAATTTATACTTTTCAATTGCTTTAGAAACCACTCATGTAATCAAAAACATAACTTAATCATGTAAAACATATCATCATAATCATTGTCATACACATGTACAACATATATATAAGCCATCAATATTATTTTGATTTCTTTGGTAAATACAGGCTTCAACTTGCTATTACATCATTGTAGCACAATCTTCCACTTATAGGTTTATCAACTGCTACTGAAAGGAACTTATATCTCTACTTGTTTATAAGCTACCACTGAAAGTGAATGCTGCCCCTACTCGTTTATCATCCACTACTACTAGGAACTATTTCCCTTGCTCATTTACCAATTTTCACTAAAAACGATTGTTGCACCTTGTTATTTGTTAAGCACTACTGTAAGGAAATATTTCCTGTGAAATGAAACATACCACTTTTTATCCCTACTAGTCCATCTTTCATCCAATTTCAAAGGCAAATCAATATGCTACTTTATTTCAAAAACAAATAAATTTCTCACCTCAACCGCTTGCCACAAACAACATAAAAGACACCTTCATCAATCTTTGATTACTGAAAAAACCACCAAACACACCAGGAACATCAATCCTTATTAATTATTAATTTCATCATAAAAATATATTTGTTGAATACATTAAAAATCCATTCCCCAGTTCATTCTCTACCTTCTCAACCACCTTTTAGATATCAAAATTGGTCTCTAATTCACCGCTAATGCATATTGACATTATGTATCTCATAACTCCAACAAGCTATTACCTTCGTTATTTAATTTTGCTTATAAAAAATTTGGACTAGTATTTTTGAATTAAAACTTTAGTTATATTCATCTATTCATCATTCATAAATATTTACTTTTATCCTTTTTCCTTCTCAAATTAATCCTTCTAAACATGCTCTCCAAGTGTTCTAACTCTACTCTGCTATCTCTCTAAGAAAAATTGAGCTTAACTACTCAATTTTGCTATTCTATATTTTTTTAGAATTCAACGGTTCTCCTTCTAAATTTGGCACTTCTCCTTCTAAATTTTTCTATTTGCGCTACTAACGCATTCACCAAAGATGATGTATAAATCTAATTTTAAGTTGTCTACCTTCTTTCATGCTAAACATTTTAATTGGTCTGTCATCATTTGTTTTTAGCCCCCAAAGGGATTTAAACTATGTTGTTTTCTCGCTCACACAAATCCCTTAAATATTGCTCAAAGTACTTAAGACTGCAAAATTATAACTCCATGGACCCCTTTCTCTTTAAGCCCCAAATGGATTATTTCTTTTATAATTCTTCTACGCCCTTGGTTTTACACCTACACAAAAAACCATATCTTGGCCCTTAGGCTTTATCCCCTGCCTTTATTTCCTTCTAGGATTGCATGTTCGGTGTGTCTAACACTCTGAACATATTCTCTTTTCATTGGTCGTCAGCTCTAACTATATCTTCCACCATTTCCTAGAGTTGAATCATCCTGGGAGTCCTCGCCTTATGCCTTTTACTTTTCTTTCAAGGCCACACCTCTAGGGTGACATATCTTGGGTGCCTTCATATTGGTTCTTCGCTTCAACCTCATATGCCACCATTTTTCAATGTTAAACAGGCCCAGAGATTCTTTTGTTGGACTGGGATGAGGTGTCCCAATGGCAAGCATTGTCGCACTTGTGACCCAATAAATGACTAGTAAGAGTGATTTGTCTACCACATATGCCTAGTGCCTGGTCAGTGCAACTTAACTTTGCATGAACACATTGTAAACCTTTTAGAGAATCCCATCTAGGGTGATTTCATGCTCATTTTACTGTCACCATGTGGCTCCATTTGAGTGGTGATAGATGTCACTCATATTTGGCACCTTCGACCACCTGAAAATGTCGAAAATACATTCCACATGTCCCGAGGTCTAACATCATGTTTACGTCATCATGTGCTCATAAAATATTGCCACAAATCTTCTAGTGAGGAGAGAGAAAAGAGTTCAAGATTTTGGTTTTGCAATAAATTTATCCGTTGACAATTACAACACAAAACCATCAAGTCCAATCCTTCGCTACTCATTGTGCCACATTTCTTGGTCCTATGTCACCCCAGGCCTTTACTTCTGCGTGCACCTTGCTGCTTTCGGGGAAGAATTTCCACGGTGGCATGGTTGTGGGGACCAACTGATGTTGAACTCCACCAATGAAAGACTTTCTCATTGTTGTGTGGACTATCCACCTCTGCTCAGAGCTACTTCATCCTGAGCCTCACCGTTACACTTAACCTTAGATCCTTCTAGGGTACATCCATTAGGATGAGATATATAGTGGTACCTCCACTAGCAAATGAGAATGTTTTTTATTTTGTTGACGTCCACTTAGGCTTATGAAATCCCAAGTGCTCCCCTTGTGCGCAACTTTGAAACCACCTAGGGAACATCTTCTAGGATGAGATTTCATGGGATCTCCACCAGTGGTCAATATAAATTAAATAAATCATTGCTTTGTAAGCCACATTCTCATGAAGTCTTAGTTATATTGTCCACTAAAAAACTCCACCACCTTTGGCAACGACCCAAAAATTAACTTGCTACAAATTCTTCCTTCATCAAATTAGCTTTGCTACTTTAAATTTGTGGGTTCTCACCTTTGACTAGAAATAACTTGTGATTCAAAAGGCCTTTTGTTAGCTTCTATAAACCCCTGGAAATTTATTTAGAGCTCTATCCATCCAAGTGGGTTCCAACTACATTTGAGGTGATATGTAATTCCATAAATGGCTCCAAAGTCTATGCACCTTAATAATTCTTTGTCTTTACCATTATTTAGACTGATATTCATTCTTCTTGCAACCATTTCTTCTCTTGCCATAGAATCCTTTGATGTGCTTGTCAATCTTCCTATGACACCACCGATCTAAAGAAAATACCTTTATCAATACTTGTTCGGCATCAACCTTATGTCGAAAACACCTTTGATAGTGAGAGAATATCAACAAACACCTCCTTTTACAACATATTCTAAAAATCTCTCATCATATTCTTTGCCTTTGCCATCAATGACAACATATTCTAAAAATCTCCCCCTTTGGCATTGATGGCAATTCCATAAGGAAATATAGGTGTATTTTTCTTCTCTTCACTTCTTCTTTGTAGATGTTGTTCCTGCTATGATGCAGTTCTCCTTTATGTACTTCTAGTCAAGTGTAATTCTCCCTTCTTATTTTTTGGGTTGGGTCTTATCCTCCCGCTTTATTTTGTTTGAGGTACTTCTCCATATTCGACATTAATGAAAATTATAATTTACCAACATGCTCCCCTTGTTAATAGTATTCCTCTATCATGTTCCTCCTATGGACTTTTCAACTTCTTCTTCTTATGTTTAAAACTTCAACATCTTCGATCTAATCTAAGAATATTCCTTTTTTCATATGGAGAAGATTGAGTTGAAAGGATAGGAGTAATTCCTCCCAATATATACCTCAAGTATTCAAGAGGGATCTCTTCCTAAAGTAGTTCATTCATGTACAATTGAGCCATAATAAAAATCATGCATGTTGGTGTTTGTCTCAGCAAGGCTTACATTCATAATAGTACCTCCCTGGACAGTTACACTTAACCTCTAAGAACACAAACAATCTATCTTATGCATGGCTGACACCATCAACTTCTCAATTGATAAAAAACAAGGTACAGCAATTGGAAGTGCTTCATGATAAACATAGAGGGATTGTCATCGATGCATATGCTTAGACTAACAACTCATCATATACTTTATTTGATAGATTTCTAATGTAAGTAAAATAACCTCATGAATTTGTCTCAACATGAACTTTGGCACCATATAAATCATGACTATTTCAACAACACTTGAACTGAAAATCTCTTACTAAGAATATGAATACCAAAATGACAAAAATCTAATGAAAGGTAATACCAATTATTAGTACATGATACCAAGTTTTAATGCATTTGATACCAATGATACCAATTTCTTAATTGATACCATTGCTATCAGTTATTGATCAATTTTTAACTAAGTATTCTACCCTTTTCATTATGCCGTTTCACCAATATCCATTCTCTCCACAAATTTGATGTCTGATATCAATCACTAATTAGCATAGTCTAAAAGCATTACAATGATCAAACAATTCATCATATTTGCAACAAAAACTTTGACTATTCAAACAACATTAATTTGTAGCCACAACACCATCAACCTCTGTCTTCCACACTTATCCTTAAGTAGTAAAAAAATGATATTAGTTGATGATACCAATTGTTAATTGATTAATTTGATACCTAAATGTTAAATTGAGTATAATATCCTTGTGTTTATACTCCCTCTTAGGCACTAAATTTTTGTAAACATACTTGCACAAGCCAAGGACCTCAATAGTAAACAAATCAACACCTTTGTTCTGTCATCACTACATATACTCCAACCAGCAATCTGATTTAACATCATTGAGTCATCCAAAATACATACTACTTAAGTCCTTTACAATCAACCACAATTCTCAACAACACTAGTTTACTTCAGCTATTTCATAAACTGAGGAAAAACGTAAGTGGCATACTTCCCCTAGCCTTCAGATGCACTAATTGGAATGTTCCTTCCTACTCCTTCCATTTGTCATTTCTGGCTTCTCTTTAATCCAACCTCTTCTTTTCAATGAAGAGGAACAAGGTATCTACACTCCCTTAGCAGATTTACTCCATTTTTCTTCCACACCTGGGTATGCTAATTTTTTACTTGGTCAACACGACGAGCTTATTTCCTATGCCCATATTGTACTCTTGCCTAACTAAGTGACTTCCTACCATAATTTGAGCATATAGACCACTAACCATTCCCCTTGTTAGCACCAATTAAATCCAATCAACAAATTACCTATTTCTCTTCTTTCTCACTATTTGTGCTTTCTTTCTACTTATACTTCTTTGGGAACTCATTCGGGATGTTTCTACTTCTTTTATCTAGTTGAAGTCTTTATCGGTTGTAGCTTATGTAAGAGAGATCAACCAAAGGAATTTCACGCTCTAAAATGTTATTAAGATTTAAGGCCAAACATTTGGTTTTTTTTCCTCCATGCACCGTTAGACCTGCCTCTCTTATTATTGTTGTAATAACTCCTACGTATTTGTCCTTGCTTGCTCCCAAGATGATCCATACCTTTGTTTCCAATGTTTTAGAAAGGGTATTCCTTACCAAGTTTGCGTACAGTTTCATAATGCCAAAAATTCTTACACTTGTAGCATTCCACATTATTTATAAGGGGGGAAATTAATTATTCTTACCATAGATTCTTCTCATGAAATCTCTTTGATTAATACTCGCTCTCATGGTGCTTTTGAGCCTCTGATAATTTTTCCTTTGAGGGGAAAAGGCTCTTTATGCATGATCATTCAAATTTCTCTGAGAAACTCATGGTTGTTTGTAAAAAAGAGTGTTCCAACTATGCTACTCCAACTTATTTTTTCTCTCTTGACACTTGGAGGAAAATTACCCCACGTTACCACTAAAAAAAACATATGAGGGTTTGCACAACTTTGTCTTTATCTTTGGAAATATGTTTTTCTTCTTGTTGTGTTCTCTTCTCTACTATTGTAGTTTTGTTGTGTATTTCTTTAACGAAGTTGATGGGTCCCTTTGATGTTGTTGTTGAGTAACCTACAATAATCAAATTTGCGTTGTCCTAAGTGGGGCTTTGAATGCCATGAATTTCATGCCGGGATTTATAACCCTTTTCATGCTTATGATATTTCAACTTCTGCTCTTTTAATATAATAATATCAACTTCTAGTTTCTTATTTGAGGTTTTAATCTTCTTGATCTCCTCAAAATATAGAATGAGTTTCCTTCTTAAATAAATATTTTCTTCAAGATTTTCCAACTCAATAGAGGAGCTACTAGATTCATGAGTGTCTATTTCACTCCCAAATTGTTTGAGAACTTTCTCCCTTACTGACTTTAGTGATTCTTTTGTTGACACATGAAATTTCCTATCTACCTCTCTACCAGAGGTGGAACCATCAACTTATTTAGAAACATCTAGATCTTGTATCACTATCAAAGTAGTTCCTTTGTCACTATAACTACATGAGCAATTCTTTATTTCGTTATAGATTGCAATTGAGAAAATTGAAGATAAATGGTCTATTGTTCTATAATAATAATAGAACAACAACTTACTTGTATATTGCATCTCCTCAACATTCACTATGTATTGATAAGAAACTTGGCCTCTTGATATAGGTGAATCATCCTGTGATTCATGATCTCTAATACTCTTTGAATCTTTAACTACTCCATTCTTTAGAGAAAGTCTCTTGACATCACCAGCATTGTGTATGTTTGTATCATAGACGAGTTGCAATTAATTCTTTTAAACATTCTCTCTGAGTCTTACAATTCTTATTTGTTGTCTCTCTCTGAAATACTAACCTTAATTGCTCAAATTTTCTATTCTAAAATTTTTCAAAATTTAGTAGTGCTTCTTCTAAATTTGGCACTTCTTGAAATTTAGCTATTCGAACAAATTTGTCTCTAGATTTTTCCATGTCTCTATCTACGTTGCCAACTCATTCATGCATCTTTTATATTCTTTTCAGTGTTGTTGATTTGGTGCATGTTCGCCAAATATGGCATATAACTCCAATTTTAAGTTGTCAACCTACTTTCATGCCAAGCCTCTTAATCGTCCTGCTATCAATTTATTTTTAGCCCACAAAGGGCTTTAAAATATGTTTTCTATTCATTCACATGAATTCCTTAAAGATGGTCCAAATCCCTTAACAATACAACATTATAAATCCGTGAGCCCATTGCTCTTTATGCCCCAAATTGCTTATTTCCTTTGTAATTCTTTTTCACCCTTGCTTTTACCCTAGCACATAAAACCACATCTTGATATTTAAGCTTTAACCCCTATCTTTATTTTATTCCAAGAATATGTATTCAGTGGGCCTGACTCTCTTCTGTTGTGCTCTTTTGATTGGTCATCAACTTTAATTATACCTGCCACCATTTCCCAATGTTGAGTCATCTTAAAAGTCCTCACTTTACATCATTTTACTTTCTTCTAGGGTGTTGCCTCGAGGGTTTGAGTGAATCAGTGACCATCTGGGGTGATCTATCCACCACATATGCCTATCTCATAGTCATCCAATCAACATTTTGCATGCACACCTTATGAACATTCTGGGAAATATCATCTGGGGTGACTTCATGCTCACATCATTATCGCCACATGATGCCATTTGAGTGGTGTCACATGTTACTTATATTTAGATCCTTTGACCACCTGAAAATGTTGAAAGTGAATACAAGATATTCCTAGGTCTAACATCATGTTGACATCATCATGCCCTAATAAAATACTACCACACATTTTCCAATGAGGAGAGAGAAAAGGGTTTAGGATTTTAGTTTTGTATCAAATTTATTCATTAACAATTAAAATGTAAAACCACCCAGTCCAATCCTTCACTGCTCATTGTGGCATATTTATAGGTCCCATGTCATCCCCAACCT
>APFE031435986.1:1713-14630 GCA_000404065.3 Pinus taeda
TTAAGTTGGCCCTGTGTAAATTCTCATTTACACAGTCGATAAGAATGTTTTCCTGCGTGGCCGCTGTCTCTGTTGCCTGTTCTGCCTGCCTGATTTGATCGTCCCATTTGTTAAAGAGCAATTCTTTATGACCCTTGTTTATTATGGGTGCACTTGCTCTTTTCTTTTCATCTTCATCACACATCATTCTATGCAGGGGTAAGATAAGCCCATGACAAATCTGATAGAAGTGTGGGGCGAACTGGGGATCCCATAACACTTTATGCTAAACATGAATAGGTGACGGGTCCTGGGTAGTCCATTTCCAACCCATAGTGGGGAATTTAGACACATAGCAAATAGAATCCATAATATACGCAAACAGATAAAAAGGAGGATAGACCCTTTGAGACAAGGATCTTTTAGACCGGTAATTCATAACAGTTGTGTATAGATTATCAGAGAATATCTTGGCCCAATCCACAATATCGACGTTTGTGGTAGCGTCTATGAGTGGTAGCCATTCAAACGAAAATTTATTGATGTCTGGCATCCCAAATAGTCTACAAAGCATGGCCGCAGCAAAACAATACGGAGAGGTGAGGGAACCAGTGCTGTACATACCGTTTTTGTCCCTTTTGAGCGGCTCCTTTTTTCTGGTCCAATCTTTAGTGGTCTCTGCCAAGTTTGGATTCTCTGCTGCAAATTTCTTGACAAATTGTGCATTGTAGGTTGTCTGAGGTTCAGTAAGATGATACATAAGCTTTAAGTCTTGCATGGCGAATGATCCTATGAGCCCATGTCCTTGAACCTTGAATTGTCTGTCATGTAACTCTGCATTGTCAAGTATCCACTTGATCATATCTGTATACAGTAAAATTTTGGGTCTAGCTGCTATTCGGTGAAGAAATGAACATGCTAGCTCCTCTAAGGATGCCTTGGAAGAGTGTTGTGAGCCCGCGGCAGTATCAACCTTCATTACTCTAGGATTTTCTTCCTCCAGCAGCCTATACATGCCTTCCCATGTCGAAATTCCTGCGTCCCTGTTGCAGGTAGTGTCTGTATACAAAGGCGCCATCTCCTTAGTCTTTTCCTTCGCCTCGGAGCCTTGAGCTTTATGCTTCTTTCCCATTTGCTCCTGCGTTCGGCTTTGAATCGTCTTAGCTCTTCGTTCCTGCAGATTACGAGCGAAGTGGAAATGACTGATTAAGAAAGGTGATGGGAGAGTTTTAAATGCAACAGATATATCAAATATGCCATTTTACGTGAAGTAATTCTTTACAAAAGCATGCGTCTTCATTTCATTTAATAACTGACAACTAATCCATTTACTATCATTAAAAGCGCATGATCTTGGGTTAGATTATGGTAAGTGGCTTTTCTTTGAATGGCGCGCCCAAAGGATTCGTGATTAAGTGATTCATGATTTGCTTACGTAACATCGAAGATCGTGCCATCGCAAATTGCAAGATCGCAGATTGCACCATCGCAGATTGCACCATCGCAGCGATCGCAACATCGCAGGTCGCAACATCGCAGGTCGCAGAAGTTTAATGTTTGCCAAATATTGCCAGTTTATTTCTGCGATATGCGATCTTGCGATCGATGTTATCGCAGATCGGTAGATCTTGAAGTTTTTCCTTATGAGCATTACTTCATTACGATGCGATGTCATGCTTAACATGAGGGCCTTGCGCACACTGATATTATAGGGGAATGAAGGAATTTCCTATCTTTTTTGCAACGCAATTTTAAAGACCTTTACCTTATCGTAACTTAGGTTAAAAAATATTTGAAAGACCTTTCTAAGCTTACGACGGTAACTTTATTTTGAAGAAAGAAAAACTTGTTTTTTCTTAAAAATTTAATTAAGGGTCCCCATTCATTTAGTATTTTCGACAACACTTATATGAACAAGGGGGGTTGTTGCTGGCCACAACAGGTTATAAAGTGGAGATAATTCTAATGCAATGACTGAATGTAATGGATGTGAACTCAATAGCAAGGGGAATTATTGGAGCTTTATGAAATGGTTATGAAGTTGTGTGACCAAAATTATGATCAAAACTCTGTGTGTGTGTGTGTGTGAAGATTAAGTCAATTAAGCACTAAATTCAAAACAAATATGATTTAGTGAATTGTAAGTGGTGAAGATGTCATATTAATTAATTTGCGTGCATAGTTTTGGTATTAGGAAAGCATTTGTATAAGATCAAATTTGTTTTTTTAAAGTTTTACTGGAATGAAACAAAAATCTAGGGTTATATCACTAGTTTCTCCTTTGATATAAAGTTATATCAGGAGTTTCTCCTTTGACATAGGTGGATGAGGCATGTTCAACAATGATGAGGTGGGTGAGTTGTTTAATTATCAAGGCTATGGAAGTGTCCATGTAACTCTTTTTAAATATGTACCCATGAGGTGTAGAGTAGTTGGTTTGAGCGAGGTTTAGTTCCCACTAGGTCTCAATTTTAAACCTCATGGGGAGGAGTTGAGGATAGAAGCTAATTTTGGGGAATTAAAACTATCTCAAGGGGCATCCAAGCTCAATCATGCTTCACACAATCTTGGTGATAAGAATCCCATTGTGGGTTGATCGATCTTCTTCCATCCAATAAGCAAGTTGGTCCCAACCTAATCTTATCGTAATCACACAAAAAAACAACTAAAATGTTTTTAAATATGTGCTTAACTGATACGAGAATAAATATTTCTGTCATCAATATCACTCCCTCCATAACTATCTCTAACTCGTGGCTTTTCATTTGAAAGAAACACAAGCATTGTTACATACATAAATATTCACATCTTGGAAGAAAACATATATTTTCATGTGCATCAAAACATTATACACTATAATTCCTACATACATTGTAGTGCCCTTGCATCAACCTCATTGACATCAATGTCCCTAAATATAGTGCAGTGTCCCTACATTGAGTGCGCAATCTATAACATCCCTTTCACCTTTATCACTCCAAAAATAGAGGAAAATATGTCGCCAATCTTAAAAAAAGAAAAAAAAAATGTATTTTTTTTAAGAGTAGTCTAAATGTTTCATGGACATATTTTCTAATGAATTTTACATGAAATTTGACTAAAAATATTGGAATAACATATTTGAATTGGTAATCCTTATAAATAAGTTCCCATAAATTTCAAGCTACAAAAGTTAATGATCTCACCAAGACCTATATTGTCATACTCTAATGAAAAAAGAAAAGTAAAAATACATAAATTTTAGACTCTACAATTTTTTCCTTATCACAAATAAAAGTAGAAAATGTAAAACACCAAAGCTAACTAAGTAATATCATAAATCTTATGTTAATAAAAAAAATCAAATAATCAAAATGTAAAGTAAATTTTGAAAATTACTTTACTAAATAATCCAAGTTATAATTTTTTTTTAAAATCTTTGTAATTGGCAAAGTGAAGGTGATTTAATGAATGTTATAGTGCCTACTTTTGTGGGAATTATAAGCACTATGCCCATATATGTTCAATTAGGTTTACAACTAAATTAACCAAAATGTATTTTTTCATATAAGGCATTCTCAACAACTTTGAATGGTGACTCAAGGTTGTTAACTTTGAACATATTCATATGAGGCAGGATATCCTTCCAAAATGTTTCTCGAGGAAGCCCTCAAATGACATAGGGATGCAATGATGGATAACTTTGCCCAGATCCTTCGATGGCTACCCACAGGCCATGCCTCTTCATCTAGCAGCCACTCTGGAGGTGCCACTACTCTTAAGGTACAAGTTAACTTCAATATTCCTATATTCAAAGGTGTGATAGATGTAGATGTCATAGATAAATGATTAAATCTGTTGGAAGGATATTTTTCAGTTCATAACTTTTCCAATCGAGAAAAGATTACTTTGTAATTCTCAAAGTTGCCCCACACGTCAAAGACTGTTGGGAAACCTACTGCAAACAAAAGGACAAGAGTGACTCCTCGCTATTTTCAGCCACATCCACTTGGATTATTTTTGAGACACCATCAACGAACAATATTACCCTATCGGGAGCTATGAAGACAAATACAAAAAGTGAACCATGCTACGGCAAGGAAGGGACCAAGATGTGTTAGAGTTCACAAATATTTTACATACCCTTCACACGAATATGGGTATCAAGGATACTGAGCGACATTTGGTGCTCAAGTACCGCGGTTGTCTACAGAAATCCAGGACAAGATCGAGTTCCTCGACATTTCCTCGCTCGACACGTTGTATTGATACATTGTCTTGATTGAGCAGAAGTTTAAACAGAAGAAGTGGGACTCTGGATCTACAAATCCAAAGCAAGTAAAAGGCACCCCCAAACCATAGAACAAAAGACCAAGCCAAGGCGGGGCTACCCAGGATAGCCCGCTGAAGGCGGAAGCAAAGAAAATCACCATGAAGATGAGAAGGACATGGGAAAATGGTGTGAATTCCATAATATCTCCACTCACAGTACAAGTGAGGGTCGGGCCAAGCAGTCGTTGGTGGTCCATTCATAAATATAAGGTTCCCGTCTTCTTTGGATTTGAATAAAAATGTATAGTATCCCCTTCCACAGAACCTGATGGTGATTTTCCCTTGTATGTTGGCACTCCAATTTCTCTCCACCCATTTTTGGAATACTCTAGTGGCGGGCCATAGACCTGTAAACTTCCCAACCAATCCCCATTCAGCTAGAGAAATGGTTGCTTTCCGAGGAAGAGAAGGAGGCAAGGAAACCTTAGGGATATCATCTAGCGTTTTGACAAATTTTCTTGAAGATGGCCTGGTTTTTGGAGCTCCATGTTCTGCTATTAGTGAGACAAAAGCTACTTCCTGATTAGGTTCTTCATTCATAGAAGGGGAGCCTTCCCTAGACAGGAGAGACATGGAGAAGAGGGAAGCTCAACAAACAATAGGTTTCCATGCCCGATGGCAGAAAGCGCAGGTCAACCCGATAGGGACAAGCCAATCAGTAATAAGCCAGAAGGAAGGGAGAGAGCCCAACAGCAGTAGGCTACCAAGCAGGGCAGCGGCAGGGGCAGTGTGGGGCGAAGAGGCTAGGTCACGGGCACGTGTGCAGGTTCAGAGTCTGGAGGCTCTGTCAATTTTTGAATTCGCATTTATTCTTCACTTGCTTCTTAGTCAACAATCTTATACTTCTTATCACTCTGACACTCTCATTATTAGCACTTCAAAATTTATTGAATAAATTGAAATAACAATTCTTTTTCCACAATAGCTCTCATTCTTGTTATTGAATTCGGTGCCACCTTCTATCAAGCAGTTTGGGTTGGGGGGTGGCTAGGGCTTTTATCGCCACTCCCCTGATTTTTTTTTTCATTTATTTCTACCATGAGATGCATCAATTTCTCCATATGTGTTGGTGTGAGGGTTTATGGTGGCATGCGTTCAGTTGGGGACGGAGTTATATCTTAAGACTTTGTCTTGTGGAAATGGATGGTCTTTCTCTATATGCCAAGAGTTTATGTTTCGAGAATGTTTCCATCTTTGTGGGTTGCATGGTCATCAAACTCTCCTCTCCTCTGTCTAGAGTTTTGCCCAATATTTTGTCTCTTTTGGGTTTTGATGGTGGGTTTTAGGGACTATTTTATTTAGGCTTCTTTGCTAGGGTTTTTTAACTCTTATTGTACTAATTTTTTTTGTACGCTTGTGTGCTTGGTTCTTTTCAATCCAGGTGGAGCATCTCCAGGATTTTATTGTCAATCAGAGTATCCTCCAGTGCATATGTTCATGTTAGTTAGAGTATCTTTTGACCTTGATTATCGCTGGTCACAGTATTTATTGGTATGTTTACTTGTCACTCAAAGTATCTTCATGTGTTGATTGAATGATCAATGGCTACCCATTGTTGGGCTATGTTTTGGTTCTCCCTATGACGTTTCTTTGAGGGTCCTACTCACCATGTATATTGATATGAGTCATTTGATATGGGGATTTTTCTAGCACATATGCTATATGCATGTTATATGTAAAGATATTTTTTTAAAGAGAGTAGTTGAATTTTTTCTTTCTTAAAAAATTATGCAATTATTTTTCTTCTTAAATTGTTAAATCCCGAAGTTCAAACCATAACCAAATGATTCATATTCTTGTTATTTTTAAAAATATTAAAAGAAATTTGAAGCAAACATAGAAGGATTCATGCAAATTGGATTTTCGAAAATTGAACTTTCTTCATCGTAGGTCAAAACTAATAAATAGTAGTGAAAGGCATGGACAAAAATCCCAACATTGTGTGAAAATTGTTCTAGCAATTGTGTGTAAATAAACTCTTTGAAGGCAATTGACACTTTGTATGCTTAGAAGGTGTATGCTCCACTTATATGTGGAATATAATGCTTGTATTGCCACAAATGATCTAGGTGGATATTGGTGTCCACCCACCTATTCCAGCTAGACCCCCCAGTCAGTTTCATTTGTTTCCTTGTTCATTTCAGCATTTACTATTTTTAGCAGTTTTTCGAGTTCTGAACTTCCATAGCAGTTTTGACACCATAAACGACATTTTTTTGGGGTCTGCGACGAGACCTTTCATATGTGAGTGCCTCTAGTGGTTTCCTGCCACACTCAATAATCATCAATAACAAGGTTTCTCGGTGTTAGTAATTGTCATAATAACATCATCAACACCACCTAGTCATTCACATCATTGTTCATTGTGAACCAGAACTAATGCAAGAAGGTAACATAGGGTACACATAATCATGGCTATCATCATCATAACATCAAATAGAGATCAAACATATCCTTTACTACCATCATCATCATAAATTAAATAGAAACCAAACATAACCATTGATGCTACAATCCTCATAATATCAATAGGGAACATGCATAACCATTAATGCTACAATCATCATAATATCAATAGAAAACATACATAACACCGAGAAACCTTGTTATTGATGATTATTGAGTATGGCAGGAAACCACCAAAGGCACTCGTCATATGTGTGGCTAATTAAAAATTTTTTTTATAATTAAATAAATTTATTAAAGAAAATTTTGTGTTTATTTTATTATTTTTAATATAAACCAATACTATTTTCCTTTTATATATACATACTTGTTTTTATTTTATTACAGGAAAGATAAAAATTAGCATATTATTTTAATTAAATAGTATTTGACATTCTATATCTTTGAAATAGGTAATTGAATATACTCACAAAGTAAAATAAGAATTTGTATACATTCCAATAAAATGTATTTAAGTAAATCATAATTTAAATGCATTCCAATGTTGCTTTTATATTCATTAACTATGTTTTTTTCTATTGCCTTCAGTGCCTCCTTTTTACTAAGAGGGATTCATTTTTTTCCCACAAAAATAAATCAATTAAACACTAAATTCAAAGAAATAAGTTAACTAAGCACTAAATTCAAAACAAATATGATTTAGTGCATTGTTTTTTCAGAATGAAAAAGCACCATTGTATTATATTGAAACGATATAAAAGTTCCAGATAGTACATCATAAGTTTTTAGAAACTGGAAAACTCTTAAACATAAAATCACAACTAGAGGATATGTCCATCCAGAAAAGAAGCGATCTGAGCTAACACACATCTAAACAGATAACAGTCTTTTATGCGGCACATGAGAATATTAATAGTGAAGATATCATATTAACTAATTTGCATGGATAGCTTCGGCAACTATAAGTATATTAACTAATTTGCATGCATAGCTTGGGTAATTCGAAGTATACTAACTAATTTGCATGCATAGCTTGGGCATAAGCTTTTAAAGTTTGTGTGAGTGGGTGGGTGTTGAATAGGGTAGAATTTCTGTTCTATTAACCATTTGTGGAAATCCCAAGAGCACATGTACTAGATCCCAATATTTGAACACAGGTTTCAATAACACTAGTCAACAGAGGTTTCAATAACAGTACTCGAGCCAACAACAATACTACTCGAGCCAATAGGCGAGACCCAGCCAGCGCAGATTTCTGTTTGACACCAGCGGTACACGCCAGCCGAGAGGACATCAGGCTGTTGTCAGGATTAGACAATACGCCATAAACTACTTACCCAACAGAAAAGGAGGGTCACAGTATCCTACACAGAATGATACATACAATGAGTAATTTTGCCTAATTGCTATATATAATACAGAAGCTAAAGAATGCATGCAGAGCAACTTAATCTTCTTCATGGTTCATTGCTTGATATACGTGCAGACTGGAGGACTAGCAACGAAGCTCATAAGTTGAGCCAATGGATCTTATGAAGTTACCCAACTTAAGTGATTGAGGTTCGACATCAATGCTGATAGATAGGAGGCGTCTTCAATACATTCCCTGAGCACAAGTACATACTTGAGCCTGAAATATTACATTGCACAACCAACGGAACCCTATAAAACATACTGGACACATCCCAGGATCCCACACCTGCAAAGTTAAAAGCCCCCACATGTTTATGCCCTCAACCATGCAACCGCCGCCCTACACCTCACTTACCCATACTTTATAATATGGATTTATTCCTCGTAGATATTAGATCAATAGTGACAGGTTCTATGAAAGTAATTATGCTTTAAGTATATATCTCTGAATCTGCTAAATTTAATCAATCTCCATAATTGAAAATCTGCTAAATTTAATCAATCTCCATAATTGAAAATGAGTAGTGACTAAAAATATATCCAATTTCATGAGTAATTAAAATAACTGTATACATCCAAGTAATGTATGAGTACATAGTAATGTGTATTAATCAACTAAGTAATTTCACAGGGATCTATAATTAAGTCAATCGTATTCTACATGGGTGCTCTACGCGGATTGGATTGCTTTCTTCTGCTCTTTCCGAATTCCTTGTTCACAATGCTATTATTATGGGTATCTTTGTCTTCATGATTTTCTTCCACCAAGTTGTTTCTAATAGCCGAGCTGAACCTGCATTCTATAGAACAGTACATAAGCATTCTCTTGCAATTAACACAATGCCCTTCGCTACTCCCACGATCACGATGGAGCCTTGACAGAAACACAATAGCAGAATTATTGATGATGTAACGGTGTATTTTAGATATGTCAATAACCTTCTCTATATCCGAAACTTTTATAGCTTGACGATGGGAGGTCTTCCTGATCTGCAACGTTGTGTGGCCATCATGCTCAGAAACCAATCCTGCTGGACAAAGTGGTCCTTCATTGCACTCAATACAGAAACTATTTCTCCACTTAATCGCCGCGTAATCGACGAATTATGAGCACCGTATTTCTTTCCAATCCTACCCATTTCAATCAACCTCAACCAGAACACCACACCCGCCACGTTACAATGAACAGTCGCAAACTCATTATGGCACATGTCCATCAGAGAGAGGTTTGATCTCTGGAAAAACTTTACAGCTTTATATAAAGTGTTATATGGAATTCATGGAAAATGTATGCTCAGCTGCAAAATAATCATGAGCTTCGTGCTGCACTAAAATCATGCGAAACAAGAACGTTAAATACATGATCAGACGATAACACGCCAAATACATGATCAGACGATAACACCTTTGGCATCAAGAGTTCTGCTACCGTTACATTCAAAGCACAATCACATGATTTTAAATGCAGTAGTAAGAAATATCTTTTAAAATATTTTGGCAGGTGCTATTGGAATTTGCTAGAGAATCGTTTCTGGTTATGGAAACTCATTATTAATATTATCAAATTCATTATTAATACTAGTTCATTTAGATTATATAGTATTGCTAAGTCCTCTCATACTCTCATAGAGTATCGTGTTAATATCACAGTGTTGGAGTATCAATATCACTCCCATTGTCATCGATCCATTGTATTCCTTGGGGAAAGTCAAAAATACCTGAATAACAAGAGTCTTGGGCCGCACTGAAAGATCTTTAGTTGGCGACATGACTGAGCCTTACAGCTTTTCTTCAAATAAGAACTATAGACAGAAACCGTATTGTCAGGAATAAATTGAAAGTAATTTCAATAAAATCATTTAAATGTAACTCAGTGATATCAGTTTAAATAATAATAATAAATCAAATTTTTAGAATATTTTTAAATTTATAATTTAAATTGAATAATTTAAACATTCACGCTTAGTAAAGACTAGTTATGGTCTATTTTATTTTATCTTAGGCGTATAAAAGAATAAAATAAAATAATCTAAATTTTAACGTAAAAATAAAATAAATCTTAGAAAATAATCAGATCTAAATCTAACCAATAATTAAAGTTTTAAATTTAATATATATATAATATATTAATATACTAAATTTAAAACCTTTATATATTAAAACTCTTCTAATTCCTTTAATCATATCATGCTATCTAACATGCGTAGACATCCTAAACCATATAAAGGCAAAGGTGCTCAATGCAGATAGACACTATATCAAGCCATCCAATATGTGCAAACATCATGAGTCATAACATAAACCATATTAAAAAAAAGGTATCCAATCATAACTATATATCAAGAATTATAACATGAACCATATCAAAGAAAGGCATCATATAATAATAAAAATTTATGGAATCATAACATGAACCATATCAAGGAAAGGTATTAAATACAAGTATACATCAAAAGAACACATCCAACGTGTTCATTTATCGTAAACTATATCAAGGAAAAGTATGCATGTATACATTGAAATAAGGCATCCAACATGATGTGCATATATCAATCACATCAAAACAAGATGGAGCATATTAAAGCCTCATAAAGGGTCATTAATGCTACCTAGCCATTATCAAGAGTATGTAATATCGTCATCAATATACATGGCATTGACACAACAATGAGCATGTTAAATAGTCATTGCAAAGACATTTAATTCTAAATAGATCATTAGATCATCAAAAAGGAAACGCTAGTGCTCATCACTAATTAAGTAATCCCATAGATATCTAGGGTATAAATATTAATTCACCCATGTCTCCGACTATAATAAAATATCAAACATGCGACCATCAAAGTGGTGAGGAGTTCCAACTTCCATCCCCTACAGTAATCATAATCAACATAATCATGTCTAGTCAAAAATAGAAGATAATCATTCAGAAAAAGGATTGCATGGGTATAACTAAATCATGGCTTAGTGGCACATTATCTTAGAAATACTAAGAAAGGGGGATGAAAAATTATTTCATGTTGAACTTGAATTTTTGTTGAGATTATATTTTTCTTTGCAATGTTAACAAAATCATCATTTAATTAATAGCACATTATGACATCAAATCTAAGCATGAGCGATAAACCATAAGAAATATTCATAAATACATGTGAGCCATAATAATGCAACAAGTCAACATACACATCATCACATAAAAACACTGGATATTAAGTGAAAAACTCAATAATCTACAATCTATAAAACATTACGAATCTTGAGGTTGTTGTGGAAAAAAGTAGTGTTCTTGTCCCCTGCTTGAATCCATAGACATCTAGACTTTTGCTTGAGTTCCTCCTCTTCATGTCTATTTTGTTTGTAGAGGGCCAAAAATATTTATATTACATGTGCTTTGTCTTGTTCAGAATCTTGCTGACTTTCCTTTTCTTTGTTCCACTTTTCCAGCTTCTCTTGCAGCTCTATTTTTTTTTCTTGTCCCTGAGAGCTTTTTCTCTGGCCCACATTTTAATTTTTCTCTCACATTTTTGAGCTTGGTTTCCCATACATATTGTGGGGAGCCCAACACCTTTGCGTCCCAGCTTTCTTTTATTATATTACCAAAGCTTTCCTTGTTGTCCCAAATTTTGCTATATTTGAATGGAATCAGGTTCTGATTTCCCCACTTGTCCAGAATGAGCACAATTGGCTTATGGTCCGATGCTGAAGCATGCACGATTTTGCTCTTAGTGGATGAAAAACTTGCTGTTATATCCTCTTGGATCAAAATTCTATCTAACCTTTCCTTGATGTTATGAATTCCGGTTCTTTTGTTGCTCCATGTAAATTTCTCAATACTAGGAGGGAAGATCGGTGAGGGAGGTGTAAAAGGGGAGTGTATTCCCTTCCTCTGTATCACTGGTCTTGATTCTTAGTAATTGAAATAGGAAATAATGATATTGACAGACAAACTTGTAGAAACTTGAATAATATAACACTTATTCACAGAGATTATCCTGATTATACACTATTTGTGGAATGCATGCATAATACATAACCTCCTCTACCATTGATCATCAATTTGCGGAATTAAAAAAACAATCGCATGCGCACATTGAAACATCAATCACACATATCAACACAGTATGTACTGGGGAAAGCATACAGCTGAAAACTCCCAACTATCTGTATATTATAATGATAGAGAACATGTAACAATACATAGTACAATACTCCTCACAAGTACTCAGTACTATCTCCACCTACTACACACAAACTAGCTCAGATCTAAACAAGCCACGGGTTCAAATCTCCTCCACTGTTTTCCTGCCTCTACTCTGCAATCCAAGTTGAGAATAGATCAGATCCAAGTTTGAATTCCCTTGGCTTGTACTGTGCAATCCTCATTGGAAATCTCAATCAATGATTGTGAAAATCTCATGCACAGCTATAGTCACAACTGATAGTAGTCTCACCCTTTCACCCACCTCTAACACTTGTCTCCACTGAACTGTCTATGCACTGAGGTATTCTTTGGTTGATTTATGAGTTAATAATTAGTGAATTAATTAATAATTAATTCACACCACTCATCACTAGTGTATTTGTCAGTTAGACTAAATACAACTAGTTCAACTATGTCAAATTGAACACAACTCCATCAACTCCTCAATCAACTCCACCAAACTCAATCACTTGAGTTCTAACTGAAGTCCATCATGCAATAGCTCAACTAACCCATAGGAAAAGTGTATTTTCTTCTGACAGTTGCATGTGCCACATCCGTAGCTCGAACTGAAGTGCTGCAAGAGGATAAGATAATGTTTATAGTC
>APFE031435986.1:25291-43849 GCA_000404065.3 Pinus taeda
AATTCACATTAACCATTTATAAGACAAATGAGAATGGAACCATAACAGTAGTCATCTATCTTTTATTAATGAATAATAGGCAAAGAAAGATACAACCAAGGTTCTGACGTTGAACCTATTCTCTGGATGGGCGAGCAGCTATGTATGCCTTGCAATAGACCTTCTCTCTCTCAGGATTCCGGCAGCATAACCTCCCTATGCTTCAAGACTCTTACTATCATTCCAGACAAGCATAATCACAACTAGCATTACTCCAGACCTCCTAGAACTCTAGAACTCCCAGAACTCCAGAACTCTCTTAGAACTCCAGAACTAGCTTGTCTAATGTATGAGGACAGACTTTTATAAATGGAGAAGGGAGGAAGATTTAATGCACCAGGACGTCCATTGTGGATCGACATTAACTCCGAAAAGCTACTGAGGATAGATGTCAAGGATAGATGATGACTCTCGACCTCTATCAGATGGATTTTTTCCCTCAAAAGACTTCATGATCTGAAAGGAAAAAACATATGGGTGCGCGTTTGCCAAAAAATCATTACCAAACTTAGTTGGCGCGAGTGTTGTTCTAGGACAGAGCGCCAATGGGCGCGCCCCTTTTTGAGGATCTCAGTGATTGGCGCGGATAAGACACTGTGTACCTGCGCCAATGGAAAAAGGGCACTTTTTCAGGGATAATTTGCAGAAGGTGTCTTCAGGGAACATGAAGTACATACTCAGGGGAACATAATGCAAGTGTTTTTAGGCTATGTCACTGCTCACAGGTCCCGGAATGTATCCTCCAATGTACGAAAACAGGGGTAACAGGGACGGTGACCAATGGTGATAAATTACTGTGTAACAACAGGGAAAAAACAAAATTTTAACTGACCATTTTTACAAAATTGTGTTGCTACTCTGGTTGTCAGTGCTTTAACCCTATTTATTACATATCGACATATAGAGAGGGGAAGATCGGTGAGGGAGGTGCAAAAGGGGAGTGCAGTCCCTTCCTTCATATCATTGGTCTTGATTCTTAGTAATTGAAACAGGAAATAACAATATCGACGGACAAATTGTCCTAACAGAAGACAAAATGTACAAAGAATATAAAATTGGCAATGTGGTCACCAAAACTGATTGACTGAATCCTCGGGGGGCTTATCCTTCTTGTTGTTGAGTTTAGTCTAGGCTTCGCCTTGCTCACTTTGATTCAAAGTCTTTATGTAGCTCACAACATCTTCCAAATGTTGGCATTTCTCCTTGAGCCCTTCAATCTCAGCTTTCTGCTTCTCAAACTTTTTCTTCTTGGATTTTTTTTCATTTTCCATCTCAGCCCGGAGCTCGTTGAGAGTTTTGATGAAACGCCCTATCATAAAGCAGTTGGCCCGGCATAGCACATCGTTATTATTGTTCTCAATCTGTTCCAGGGGGTTGCCAGACATTTTGGTGACAGAATATGCATTGTCCTTATTGTTATTCTGATGCTGAAGACTTCTGAACTTGATTGAGTGGGAGGCAATAGTTCTTAGATTCATGACAGAGTTGTATATTTGCTTCAAGAGCCTGGTGATGCCCAAGAGATTCTTGGAGATTTGGTCGACACAAGAGGTGTGTTGAAGCTAATGCTAGCGGGTGAAGGAACTAATAGGAGAAGGGACGAATCTACAAAGAAGAGCCAACCAATGAGGGAGGTCACTGCGTCTTCTGAGGATCACAGGCCTGATGAGGATGGTGGAGGAGGAGAGATGGGGAAGCTGAGAGAAATACAGCAGAAGGTGAGTAGAGGAGCTAGGCAAATAGAAGAAACGAAGTAGAGCTGAGGAAACTTGAGACACCTTGAAAACAAATTTGATCAAAAACACAGGAACAGAAGGGAAATTAGCCGAAAAAAATGCAGAACCATAAGAAAAAGAGGACCCAGTTACCTCTGCCCATGCACAGTGAAGAGAGCGTGCTATTGTTACTTCACATAGGCCACCTTAGACATTTACTGTGACCTGGAAACCATCTATTATCACTGCTGAGATGAAACTTCTGGTGAGGAGGCCTTATCCCGAGTTGGTTCCTATAATCCATGGAGTGAAGCTCCTCGTGAACCATCCCAGCAGTGAAATCATGACACTTCATGACAAGTTTCAAGCCCCTGCACATGAAGAGACATATACCAACTGTTTTCTTGTCTTGAGGGAGAGATTTATTCGGCAGCAAAATACAAAGACTGTTGTTCTGAATAGAGGAGATATTCCTCTCAGCTCTAGGCAGATTTCCCATGTTTTCCATGTCAGGCATATGAGGCAGAATTTCCTTCTAAATCTGCGTTGTACTATTATCCCCTTTTTTAAATTAACTGTTATAATTTCCCAAGTTTTGAATGATGGGGCAAACTGCCATCGAGGGTTGATTATGGTATTGGTTTGTCATATACATCCTGATTTTCTCTAGCTATCCCTACCCCTCTGTCCATCGCCTTGTTGGCGAAAGCATCTGCAGCTTGGTTATGGGCTCTTAACACATGTTTGTAGACAACTTTTCCTAGAAAATTAACATTATCCTTGACTCTCTACTTAATTTTATTCAAGGCTTGATTTTTGAAATCTCTTCCAGCTTCCATTGCAGCTTTTATAATTGCAGAATCACCAATAATGATTGGATCTTTTGCTTAAAGTTTTGTAAGGATGCTGGTGCCCATAAGCAAACCATAAGCCTCCGCCCTGTTGTTTGATAGAGTCCCCAACCCCCATTCATACGTGGAAACTGTTTTGCCTTATTGATCCAGGATTAGCTCACCTGCGCGAACTCTTCCGGGGTTGTTCTTTGAGGCTCCATCAAAAGAGAATGTAGCTTCTTTGGTTTTTGATCCACCCCACTATTTCCCTTTGATTGCCTCGAAGCTTCCAGTTTTTATGGTTGTTTCCGATCTTCTTTGGTATATGATTCCTAACCGGGTCTTCCATGGGGATTTTGTTGTACCAATCCTTTTCTGTTGGCTGCCAACTGGCTTGATCCGTGGGTGGCACGCCTTTAGAGCTGACCATATCCACAATTTGGGCCCAAGTTTTGGCTAGAATGGATCCTGAGCTAGGTTTTTTCCCCTTGAAGATGCATTTGTTTCTTGCGAACTAGATGTGCCAGCAAAGGGTGGAAGGGAGACACTTCCAGTCACTCATGATGGCAGCCTTATTTTTCTTAGCATAAGGATAGTTATGAGTCCATTTCTTATATAAAGGAGACAATTGCTCAATTGAGTCAATATTCAAATCGAGGGGGCTAATGATTTGCTTCCAGCACTATCTAACTATATCACAGTTCAAGAATAGGTGTTGGGTGCTCTCTTCGTCTTCCTGGCAAAGAACGCACATGGAAGGCCCGTGAATGATTTTTTCCTCAAATTCTTTGTTGTAAGTATCCTGCCTTTTAGCAAGGTCCAAGTGAAAAAATTGATTTTAGGAAGGCATGCATTCTTACACACAGCAGACCAAAGGCTCCAATTGTAGTTGCTATGGTTTTGGAGGAAATTGTATCTAGATTTGACAGTGTAAATTTCTCCGTTAGGATCCCAAATATAACTATCCATTCTCTTTTTATTTATCGGAGCTGAGCCATAGAGCAGAGCCTTCAGCTCTTCCCACTGGGTAGAAAGACGATTTGGTAGAGGAGGCTTTTTTCAAGAAGTCCATCTATTTTGATCCCACTACGAGATGGAGAATAAGGAGGAAATACCCTTCTCCTCCAACCAGTCTTGGAGATCTCTCAAATTGTGATTTCTTTTTAAGGGAGTGGCCCCCATAATTCTGTCGTTCCAAATGGAAGTATTTTCTCCATTCCCATGATTTTTGGAGAATTGATCTTTAATGTGAGGAATAGTTTTTTTAATTAGCCTCCAAATTTGAATGCAAGGACGATTAGGAATCATCTCATTGAGCAGCAAGGACCACTGTCCATTGAGATACTTCCTAGCCAAGGCTTCTCCCCACCATTGATCCTGCCCATTTAGCATGCGCCAGACTAGCTTAACACCAAGAGCCTTATTTGTTAAATTTGGGAGGAGGATGGAAATGCCTCCATATTCGAAGGGAAGAGTCACTTGATCCCACCGAACCAAACTGAACTTTTTGGAATCCTGCCTCCCACCCCACCAAAGGAAGCCTCTGATTATAAGCTCCAATTGCTTGTGTATGCTCGTTGGAGCCAAAGTCAATGCAAACTGATAAATTGGCAAAGCCGAAAGAAGAGCATTGATTAAGATCGTTCTACCATCCAAGTTTAACCACATCATCCTAGCGTTCGATTTTCCCCCTTACTTTCTCGATTCGTTTATTCCAAGTCTCTGTCTTAATCCCTTCTTTGGCTAACGGTAACCCAAGTATATGAAATGACTCCATTTTTGTTGAACTGGGATTTCCATGATTTGGGAGATCCTTTGCATGATACTATTTGGCACATTCCAGGTGTATATTCTACATTTTTTATTGTTCAAAGGACCTCCAGAGGCAACTAAGAAGTCATCTAACACGTTTTTGAACCTTCTAGCTATAATACTGGAGGCACCCCCAATCAGGAGAGTATCATCAGTGAAGAGAGAGTGGTTAATTTCTTTAACCCCATGAGCTATTCTGATACCAGTAATTTCCCTTTTGATTCTCTGATTTTCCAGTTGAATACTAAGCGTTTTGGCCATAATGATGTAGTGAAACAGGGAGAGCAGGCATCCCTGTCTCAATCCTCTAGTGCTGCTAAAGTATTGGGCCTACCATTAATCAAGGTTGCAATCCATGGATTGGAGATGCATGCTTCAATGATCCCAATAAACTTGGGGGAAATGCCAAACTTTTGAAGAGTTGCAATAAGAAAGCGATGGAAAACACGATCAAAGGCATTAGCCATCTCCAGTTTTATAACCATACCTCTTTCATTGTTTTGAATGCTACTATGGATGGATTCTTGTATGAGGATCACATTGTCAGTTATTTGCCTTTTTGGGACGAAGCCCCCTTGGTATTCTAATATGATACATGACATGAATTTTTTTAATCGGTTTGCGAAAATTTTAGTGATGATCTTGTATGAGGAGTTGCATAGGGAAACTGGCCTAAATCTATCGAAGGAGATAGGATTTGTCTCTTTGGGGATGAGGGCCAAATGAAAGGTTTTGGTGTTTTCACCCACTTTATGTTTTTTGAAGACATTCTTAATCATACGGACCAGATCTTTTTTAATTTTCTCCCAATGGCTCTTGTAGAAAGCAATGGTGAATCCATCATGGCCTAGAGCTTTTTCCAGGTGCATGCTCCAAATAGCCTCCCTTATTTCTTCCGTTGTTACCTCCTTCTCAAGCTCATTGTTTATCTATTCACTGACTTTGCTGCTAATTTGCTGAAGAAAATCAGCGTTGTCCACTTGCTGCTCCCCAGCTGTGAGGAGGTTTTTGAAATAGTTATGAGTTGCCTCTTTTATTTTTTCTCTTCCCTTTATTTCCTGTCCTTCCACTTGGATTTTGTCAATTTGATTGCCCACTCGTCAAATCTTGAGGTTGTTTTGGAAAAAATCAGTGTTCTTGTCCCCTGCTTGAATACATAGACATCTAGAATTTTGCCTAAGTTCCTCCTCTTCATGTCTATTTTGCTTGTAGAGGGCCAAAACATTTTTGTTTCATGTGCTTTGTCTTGTTCAGAATCTTGCTGACTTTCCTTTTCTTTGTTCCACTTTTCCAGCTTCTCTTGCAGCTCTATTTTTTTTTCTTGTCGTTGAGAGCTTCTTCTCTGGCCCATGTTTTAATTTTTTCTCTCACATTTTTGAGCTTGGTTTCCCATACATACTATGGGGAGCCCAACACCTCTGCGTCCCATATTTCTTTTATTATATTCCCAAAGCTTTCCTTGTTGTCCCAAATTTTGCTATATCTGAGCAAAATGAGGACAACCGGCTTATGGTCCGATGCTGAAGCATGCACGATTTTGCTCTTAATGGATGAAAAACTTGCTGTTATATCCTCTTGGATCAAAATTTTGTCTAACCTTTCCTTGATGTTATGAATTCTCGTTCTTTTGTTGCTCCATGTAAATTTCACGTTGCTAGGAGGGAAATCAAGCAACTTGTGCTCAGCAATAATATCCTACAAGGCTGCTCTTGATGGATCGCCAATGTATTTACCTCCCAACTTCTCCTCTATATTCCGAATCAGATTTAGATCACCTCCCGTGACTAGGTTGTCTATTTGATCATCTTGTACCTCTTCTTTTAGAGACTCCCAGGATAAAGCTTTGTCTCTGTAGTGATTTGGTGAGTAGATGTTTATAACAGTATATTTGACATTTGTGTTCTTCTTTGTTAAATCTGTCCTGAACCAACGGCTGTTGAGTTTTTGGCTGACAATTGCCCAATTCCATTTGTTCCACAATGTGCCAATGCCTCCTGAGGCCCCGATGGAGTCTATGGCTATTCCTTCGTAATTTTTTTGTGTTTCTATCAAGTTTTGAAACTCTTGGTTGTTGATTTTGGTCTCTTGGATCATTAATATATCCAATTGTTCTTCCTTTATTAGGTCCCTTGTTGTGTTGAGTTTTAAAGCGTAACCCAACCCCTTGTTGTTCCAAGAGACCAAAATCATTATTTACTTGGTTTGTGGTGGTTCCCAACCTTGTCCTTCTGCTGCATTTTCTCCCCACTTCCTTTCTGTTTGCTGAGGAAGGTATCCATTGGTTGTTGGGTGCCAATGGCCATATCCTTTGTTGCGGCCTCATCTCTAAGTTCCTTGTTGGTTTTCCTCCCATCTTTCTTTGGTTGTTCCAAGGCATTGTTTGTTTCTTTGACTTTATTTCTAGTGAGGATTCGGTCAATGGAGGGGGGAGGAGGAGAGAAGCTGAGAGGAGGGGATGAGATGCTAGCTATAACGTTGGGCTGGGGGGGGGAATGGGGGGATGGAGGTCTTCATCCAGGAGCTCAAAGGGATTAGAGGATGGATCAACCTAAGGGGCTGGGTTTATGGGGGGGTTAGAGGTAGTAGCAGTATTTCCATGAGATTGAGTGGGGTTCTAAAAAGTTTTTTTATTATTAGGTTTCTTCCTTTTCACTTGTTCCCAATCGTTTTCTTGGCCTTCTACATTCTCAACCGTTTCCACAACATTTAGTTTGCTACAACTATTTGCAAAATGACCATACTCATGACATGTCTTGCACTTGAAAGAAATTTGCTCATAGTCCAGCTGCTGGATGTGCGTCCACTAATCCACCTTGAGTTTTATTGCCTCCGGAAGCCCTCTTCCCAGATCTACTTCCACACAAATTCTAGCGCAGGCATGCATGTTATCTTTTGGTTCGCATCTGTCGATATACTTGCCTACCACATTCCCTATAGCTTTGACTGACTCATCACCCCAACAATGGTGAGGAAGATGCGGCAACCTAACCTAGACCGGCACTGCGTTTGGAATGTCCATCTTGGGGTCGAAGTCCAGAGACCTTTTATTTAAATACAAGCCTCGTGAGTCCATGAAGTATGGTCCATTCCTGAATATAAGGTTCCTGTCTTCTTTGGTTTCAAATAAAAATGTATAGTATCCCCTTCCACAGAACCTGATGGCAATTTTCCCTTGAATGTTGGCTTTCCATTTTCTCTCCACCCATTTTTGGACTGCTCTAGGGGAGGGCCACAGACCTATAAACTGCCCAACCAATCCCCGTTCAGCTAGATGAATGGTTGCTTTTCGAGGAAGAGATGGAGGCAAGGAAATCTCAGGGATGTCATCTAGCTTTTTGACAAATTTGGTTGAAGATGGCCTGGTTTTTGGAGCTCCATGTTCTTCTATTAGTGATGCAAAAGCTGCTTCCTGATTGGATTCTTCATTCGCAGAAAGGGAGCCTTCCCCTGACAAGAGAGACATTGAGCAGAGGGAAGCTCAGTAGTAGGAGGCTACCAAGCCCAATGGCGGAAATTGGAGGTCAGACCGATAGGGACAAGCCAATCGGTAATAAGCCAGAAGGAAGGGAGAGAGCCCAGCAGCAACAGGCTACCAGGCAGGGCAGCTGCAGGGGCAACGCGGGAGGTAGAGGCTAGGTCACGAGTGCGTGCGCAGGTTCAGAGTTTGGAGGCTCTATCAATTTTTGAATCTGCATTTCTTCTTCACTTGCTTCTTAGTCAACAATCTTATACTCCTTATCACTCTGACACTCTCATTGTTAGCGCTTCAAAAATAATTGAGTAAATTGAAATAACAGGTCTTTTTCCATAGTAGCTCTCATTCTTGTTACTGAATTTGATGCCACCTTCTGTCAAGCAGTTTGGGTTGGGGGGTGGCTAGGGCATTTTTCGCCACTCCCCCTATTTATTTTTTTCATTTTCTTTCTGCCATGAGATGCATCAATTTCTCCAGATGTGTTGCTGTGAGGGTTTATGGTGGCATGTGTTCAGTTGGGGACAGAGTTGTATCTTGATACTTTGTCTTGTGGAAATGGATGGTGTTTCTCTATATGCCAAGAGTTTATGTTTCAAGAATGTTTCCATCTTTGTGGGTTGCATGGTCATCTAACTCTCCTCTCCTCTGTCTAGGGTTTTTCCCAATGTTTTGTCTCTTTTGGGTTTTGATGGTGGGTTTTAGGGACTATTTTCTTTATGCTTCTTTGCTAGGGTTTTTTAACTCTTATTGTACTAGTTTTTTTGTAGGTTTGTATGCTTGGTTCTTTTCAATTCGGGTGGAGCATCTCCAAGATTTTATTGTCGATCAGAGTATCTTCCAGCGCATATGTTCATGTTAGTTAGAGTATCTTCTGACCTTGATTATTGTTGGTCAGAGTATCTATTGGTATGTTTACTTGTCAGTCAAAGTATCTTCATGTGTTGATTGAATGATCAATGGCTACCCATTGTTGGGCTACGTTTTGGTTCTCCCTATGACGTTTCTTTGAGGGTCCTACTCACCATGTATATTGATATGAGTCATTTGATATGGGGATTTTTCTAGCACATATGCTATATGCATGTTATATGTAAAGATATTTTTTTAAAGAGAGTAGTTGATTTTTTTCTTTCTTAAAAAAATAGGCAGTTATTTTTCTTCTTAAATTGTTCAATCTCGAAGTTCAAACCATAACCAAATGATTCATATTCTTGTTATTTTTAAAAATATTAAAAGAAATTTGAAGCAAACATAGAAGGATTCATGCAAATTTATTTTTCCAAAATTGAACTTTCTTCACTGTAGGTCAAAATTAATAAATAATAGTGAAAAGCATGGACAAAAATCCCAACATTGTGTGCAAATTGTTCTAGCAATTGTGTGTAAATCAACTCTTTGAAGGTGATTGACGCTTTGTATGCTTAGAAGGTGTATGCTCCATTTATATGTGGAATATAATGCTTGTATTGCCACAACTGATCCAAGTGGATATTGGTATCCACCCACCTATTCCAGCTAGACCCCCCTAGTCAGTTTCATTTGTTTCCTTGTTTATTTCAGCATTTACTATTTTTAGAAGTTTTTCAGGTGCTGAACTTCCGTATTAGTTTTGACACCATAAACAAAAAAATTTTGGGGTCTACGACGAGACCTTTCAAACAAGGTATTGTACACACCAAACGGAGATAATATGACCAAGTTACAACCCTAGGAAGTTGGTTGCTCAACTAACCCCAACAAGGCCCACAAACTCTTGGTGTTACATCTCATGGGATTATGTTTTTGGTTGTTTAGAGTTTTCTCATGTTTTCCAATAATAAATAGGCCCTTGCGCCTCATTGTAACACAGTTCAAAGGCATGTAGCTGCCACATCTCTTCTTAGAGATAAGCTACCATAGCCCAAGCTATCTTATTTCCATTCTGTTTGTAAGCATAGTTCAATATTTTTCTATTATTGAAATGAAGTGTTTTTCTATTGCATCTCTGTGTTTATGATTATATATGTAAGTTGTTGCATTCCTATTTAATTTCATATCAGTGGTATCAGTGTGGGTAACCCCTTTCTCCATTTTTCTTTGCATGTCCCCAATGAGGTCAGGTTATAAGGAGTTAAGGCTTGATCTGGTTGAACCATTGCAAGATCGACCTTGCAATATCCGACAACCTCCCATGGTGGAAGAAAAGAAAGACGAGGAGGCAGGAGATCCTTCCAAAATGTTTCTCGAGGAAGCCCTCTAGTGACAGAGGGATGCAATGATGGATAACTTTTCCCAGATCCTTTGATGGCTACCCACAGGTGATGCATCTTCATCCAAAAGCCACTCTGGAGGCGCCACTCCTCTTAAGGTATAAGTTAACTTCAATATTCCCATATTCAAAGGTGTGATAGATGCAGAGTTCATAGATAAATGATTAAATCTGTTGGAAGGATATTTTTCAGTTCATGACTTTTCCAATCGAGAAAATATTACTTTACAATTCTCAAAGTTGCCCCACATGTCAAGGACTGTTGGGAAACCTACTTCAAACATAAGGACGAGAGTGAATCCTCTCTATTTTCAGCCACATCCACTTGGAATTCTTTCTGAGACACCATCGAGGAACAATATTACCCTAGCGGGATCTATGAAGACAAATACAAAAAGTGAACCACACTATGACAGGGAAGGGACCAAGATGTGTCAGATTTCACAAATATTTTACATACCCTTCGCATGAAGCTGGGTATCAAGGATACTGAGCGACATTTGGTGCTCAAGTACTGCGGTTGTCTACACAAGTAAATCTAGGACAAGATGGAGTTCCTCGACATTTCCTCGCTTAACATGGTGTATTGATACATTGTCTTGATTAAGCAGAAGTTTAAACAGAAGAAGTGGGACTCTGGATCTACAAATCCAAAGCAAGGAAAAGGCACCCCCAAACGATAGAACAAAGGACCAAGCCAAGGCGAGGCTACCCAGGATAGCCCGCTGAAGGCGGAAGCAAAGAAAAACACCATGAAGATGAAGAAGGACATGGAAAAATGCTGTGAATTCCATAATATCTCCACTCACAATACAAGTGAGTGTCGGGCCAAGCAGTCATTGGTGGCCAAGCTGAAGGCTTGTGAATAATACGCAGGTTCCGACTCTGAATCAGAACATGATAAGAGAACTAACAAGGGGAAGTAGATCATTAATGTGAAGCCTAGTGCCACCGTGGCCACCACCGAGATCCATAAGATTGATCCTAAAGATCCAGAGGAGGGGGAACCCCTCTTCCACTCACAGATGTGGGTGAAGGATTCTCCACTACAGTTTATTATCGACAGCGGGAGCCAAAAGAACCTCATTTTAGCAGAGGTCGTGAAGCAATTGGGCCTAAAGAATACAACACATCCACAGACGTACACCATCAGGTGGCCTCACCAAGGACGAGATCTTCGCGTCAGCCAATAGTATCGCCTTCCCTACAACATCAAGCCCTTCATGGATGAGGTATTATGTGGCGTTGCTCCTCTTGAATTTTGTGATGTATTGTTAGGAAAACCATACTTGTGGAAGAGACATGTTGTATATGAGTCTAGACCTTTCTCTTTGATTATTACTTTGGATAATAAGTTGTACAAGATATCGGAGGTAGCCCCACCTATCGCCATCTCTTTGATCACCAAAAAGAAATGCAGTAAGATCATTTCCCATACCAGGAAATTTGTTTTCCTTATGATTCACCCCCAACGTAAGAAGAAGGTTGTGGCCATGGATTCCAAGCAGGGCTCCGTTCCACAACAAAAACAGATGGAAAAGGTCATGGAGGAGTACAGGAATATTTTTACCTCACCCACAGGGGTACCTCTACACTGTCAGGTCAAGCACTCCATTGATCTAACCTTGGAAGTTCCGCTATCCAATGGAACGATCTATCAATACTCTGTTATGGATAATGATGAGATCAAGAGGAAAATTTAGGAACTATTGCAAAAAGGACACATTAGGCCAAGCTCATCACATTGTTGGAGCCTGATTGTATTGGTATAGAAGAAGGATGGTGTCAGGCCAGGAGGTAACTCCTCAAATGAGATTATGTTTATACATTTAGGTTGTTTATAGTTATATACTTGAGGGAGTGACTGTTGAGTTTCATCTCCCGATGACTCTCCATTTTCTCTTATTATTTATTTATGCTATTTACAATTGTTCACCCAATCCCAATGATTAGGTGTCAACATTCCGCCCTTAATCTGAAGGGATGTTGATGATTCCAAGCATTGTTATGAATCTTTCAAGCTTTTCTCTTCCAAACACTTTGGTGAAGATGTCTGCAATCTGCTCATTAGTGGCAAAGATGGATTGTTTTGGCCTCAACATGATGTCAAATCAGGTGCTATTTTGTATTGATGTGCTTTGTTCAATCATGGAACTTTGGGTTCCTGGCCAGCTTTATTGCAGAGGTATTTTCAATCATAAGTGGAGTCAAATGTACTTGTTTTACATGAAAATATTCTAGAATTTTCTTGAGCCACACAATTATTTTGTTGCCTCAGCTGCTGCCACATATTCTGCCCCTGTTGTGGAATCTGTTGGAACTAATTGTTTGCGTGATCTCGAGGAGACAGCTCCTAATCCAAGACTCGTAGCATAACCAAAAGTAGATACCCCATATTTTTTGTCTCCATCGAAGTCTGAATTAGAGTATCAAGCTGAAGTCGCCCACCTGTGTATACTTGAGTCCAAAATCTTGAGTTCCCTTCAAGTACTTTAGAACTATTTTTGCAACAAACCAATGTCCCTCACAAGGCTTTTGCATAAACATGAAGAGGATTCCAACAGCAAACGAAATGTATGGCTTGGTAGTAGTCAGGTAGTTGAGGCTTCCTACAAGTTGTTTATACTTTGTTGCATCCTCAAATTCTTGTCCTTCAATGAATGTGAGTTTTAAGTTTTGTTCCATTGGAGTAGTCAGAGGATTGCATTCATCCATGCCAAACCTGTTCAGCAGATTTCCAATGTACTTCTTTTGAGAAAGTAATATGGACTTCGGATGTTGAGTTACTTCAATACCAAGATAGTAATGAACATAGCCCAAATCAGTCATTTCAAAACCTTTCCTTAATTCCTTTTTTATGGATGTAATGTAACTCTCACGGTTCCTTGTCATCAAAAGATCATCTACATACACCACAAGATATACAACTTATTTTCCAACTTTCTTGAAAAACAAAATTGCATCATCAAGATCATAATGTTTGAAATTGAGTTTCAGAAGATGCTCAGTTAGATTTTCATACCAGGCTCGCGGTGCTTGTTTGAGGCCATACAAGGATTTCACAAGTTTTCATACTTTATGTTCATGTCATTTCATAGCAAATCCTTCAGGCTGGGACATAAGAACATTCTCTTTTAGATATCCATTCAAGAAAGTAGTTTTTACATCCATTTGATGGACTTTCCAACCGTTCTGAGTTGCTAAGGAAAAGAGTGCTCAGATGGTAGCCCATTTTGCTGTGGGGGCAAAAGTTTCCTTATAATCGACCCCATCCTTCTGTGAAAAAATTTTTGCCACAAGCCTGGCTTCATGCTTGTCAAGTGAGACATCAGCTTTACACTTGTTCTTGTAGACCCACTTGCAGCGAATTGGTTTGTTTCCCAATAGAGGATCAACCAGCTTCCAAGTGCCATTCTTTATCAAATCATCATACTCCTTTTTAATCGCTTTTTTCCATTCATCATGAGAAGCGGCTTCTTTGAAGGAATTTGGTTCAAAATATATAGACAAATTCAATTCACAATCGTAAGAAACATCCATATCAATAGGTGAATCAAATTCATCTACATCACCTCCATTTTTCTAGGTTGAATTTCTAGTTCCTCTCTTTCCAACCTCATCAGGATGAACAATTTCAAGTGCCTTTGTCAGCCACTTTGGGGGACCTTTCTGAGATGGTCCAGGTTGCTCAGTTGATTGAGTTGGGACTAAATCAAGCTTGAGTCTACCAATTATGTCAATCACATCACTCAAAGTATCATCAATGGTTGGAGTTTCATGCGGGGGAGAGAGTGCTTCAGAAGAAGATTCCACATGTGGATCCAATATAGGAATCCCCCCTTCAAGATGTGGAATCTGATTATCAAATTCTTAAAATTATTTTTCATTTGAAAATTTATCCAAGAAATCAAGTTGTCGCTCAACAACATCATCAGCTTTGGATGATTCAAGAAAGATTACATCTCTAGATACAACAAACTTTTTATTGAATTTCTTTGGAGGTGTTTGAATACCCCAGGAAGATACACTTACGACTTCTTGCACCAAGTTTGTTTCTATGTACCTTTGGTATCAAGGCATAAAATGTGGAACCAAAGACCTTGAGATGCTTTACCGAAGGAATGTGCCCATACCACATTTCATAAGGTGTCTTTTTTGTAATAGCATTAGATGGACATCTATTATTTACATATACAACACATAGAACTGCATTAGCCCAAAACATCAATTTTACATTCTTGAAAAACATCATGGAGCGCACCATATTTAAGATCGTCTTGTTAATTATTTCAGGTACTCCGTTTTATTGGAGATTATAAGGCACAATTGTTTGATGTTCGATCCCATATTGACGAAGATAGTTTTCAAATTCATTTGAAGTCTATTCCTTTCCATTATCAGTGCAAATAGAGCCAATATGAGATTGTGCATCATTTTCAATCCATGAATGAAAGTTCTTGAATGTTTGAAAAGCATCAAATTTTGTTCTTCAATAAATAAACCCAACACATTCTGGTGTAGTCATCAATAAATGTCATCATATATTTATTTTCATTTGCAGAAGGAATAGGAATTGGACCACATAAATCTAAATGAATGAGTTCAAGTTTTCTATGTGCTCTGGAATGTGAATCATGAATTACTGTTGGTTATGCTTTCCTAGAATGCAAGCATCATATTCCTTAAGTTTCCTAGGAATTGTAGGCAAACCAGTAACACCATTTTTTTCAACAAGCAGAGGTTGTCATAGTTCAAGTGTCCAAGTATCATGCCATAATAAACTTTATGGAAATGTAACTTCATCATAATGAGAATTGTATGAGAAATTGTGTGCACGAGAAGAGGTACCTTGCAGCTTGAGAAGCCTTTCTTCTTCTATCCTCGTCATGAAAAGTGAGTGATCTAATGATTTTCTCACCTCAACCTTGCCATCAAACATATGAATGGAGTGTCTTTGCTAGCGGATGTGGACCAAAGACAACAAGTTTTTCCTCAGTTGTGGGAGATATAAAACATGATGCAGAGGAAAGTCTTGAAGACCAGGCAATTTGAGCTTGATTGTGCCAAGCCCTGATGGCTTGAGTTTTGATTTGTCTGCAAAGTATACTGCTCCATCAACATTGTCAGTAAATTCTTCAAAAAAAATGTTTCTAAAAGTCATGTGGCAAGTTTCTCCTGAATCAAGCAACCAATCATTTTTCCAAGAAGCAAGTGAAACATTAAATAAGTCTTCATTTACTCCAATATTACAGTGTGCCACAACATAGTGAGCAGATTCAAGTACTTTACCTTTCTCTTCGTCATTAGTTTTACCTTTGGGTTGGTTTCTTTCCTGCTCAATTATGTCCCAAGGAAACTTGCATGTGGATGCATCATGTGATCCATCTCTATTGCAACGTATGCAATGCAAATTTGACTTTTCTCCTTGAGAGTGTCTGCCCCCCTGCCTCTGAAATTTCTTCTTCCTCTTCCTCTTTGACCACCTATTCCTCTAGAAGAATATTGAGCAAGATTATTCTCTCTATGTGTAAGACACACAGCCTCTTCAGAAGATTGAGGAGTTGTCTTCTTCCCAAAATCTTTCTCTCTTTCAACAATTGTTTTCACAAGGGAGTCAAAGATAATTTCTTTGAGGTTTCCTTTTGCTTGCAATGACTCAAGATAATTTGAGTAAGTGGGATAAAGTGACTTTGATATCATGCATAATAGATTTTACTTCTGATGTAAGAGAAAGAGGATCATCATTTGGTAATTCAAGGCTGAACAATTTAATCATGAGTTGAACAACTTCAAGTTTAGAGTGTGAGTCATAAAGTTCTTTCAGTTTTTGTAAGGCTTCGAAAGCATTTTAAAATGGCGAAATACGGTGACTCACCTCTTCATTTACTGATGCTTCAATCAAGGCATAAGCATTGTTGTTCTTATTTTCCCAAATGGTGAATTCCTTATTTGAGGTAGTGTTGATGCCTCGAAAATCGTTGCAACAACAATGGGGGACAACCACCCGGTCCAGACCTTAAAGCAATTCCTTTTCCGTTTGGATTAGTGGCTCCAACTGGTTTAACTAGGTCCAGTTACCGTCTCTCTATCGCTATTGGTTTATGATGTATATTTAACTACCAATAGACAGGAATATCAGATCACTTCTTCTTGCTGATCGGGCAAGAGAATGACCCTTAAGCTGATTTGGGTTCAGCTAAGCCACAACTAAAATTTTGCCTCTTTGAGAAGAGGACTTAAAAGAATGCAGAACTTAATCTAAATGCAAGCTTATTCTATAATGCAAGCAAAAGAAACTAATCTTAATCCTATCTCAATTAGGCAGATATAGATTTAACCCAACTAAGAGCAAGATATTTAAAGTAATGGGATTTAAACATGTCTTGTTTATAATGAATATCAAGTTAATGAAGTAGTTCAATTAAATGATATGATGGATACCAAGACACGTCCTATTGAGACCTCTTAACTGAAATAATCAATCAACAACACTCAGGAAAAAATTCTCAGAATTATTTTGATCATTTAATCAGTAACTTGAATTATTAAACAATAATATGCGGAAAAAGTTCATAGCATACCACTATTTATTAATCAGTATTAAAAGACAGATTTATGAGTAAATAGTTACTTAGAAATCAGAATTCGGCCCATAAGAGCAGAGATAAATAATAACATAAAATAGAGACAAATTACCCATACCGACAAAAGTGCACAAACATGAATAAAATGACGCGTTCCTATTACCATGAAAATGAAACTGATATTTGAAACAGTAGTATTAGAAATACCAATTTATTGCATCCATTTCTCTGACCCTTGTCTCCAACAGTCTTTTACATTGCTTAAACTTCTGCTTTCAAAACTAAAGCCACAATAGTGCAAACTTTGTCCATCATGCATAATTCAAAATACAAAACAAAAATCCTCAATAATCCCCAGATCTGAGATTTTGTTATGAAACCAGCTCACAAAAAGATAGAAAAGATATTTGAACGCCTTAGAATTCAACCTCTTCGAGGGGCCAACCTCTTTTACATTACACAAATGAACAATTCTTAGATGATTCAAATGACAAAACCTCCTTTCTATATATAGGAGTCTAAGGAGTCACAATATAACCTAGCCGGCCTAACAATAATAATATAAAGCCACAAAAATAACAATAGAGGGATTATATGGGGCACAGTAATAACAATCTAGGGACAATAGGGGCACAACAATATTAATAAGGAGTAAAACTACAATAGTAATGGGGTAATCACTAGTATTATAGGGACCCAACATGCCCCTCTCCTTAAAAAAGTGTTGTCCTTAACGCTGGAGTAGTTTTGGGTGCTTCTGTATAAATTCTCATCCTCCCATGTGGCATGTTCAGCGGATAAGTTCTTCCACTTGATAAGATGCTCTAAAATTGACCGATTTCGTAGCTGTCGAGTTCTTGTTCCTATGACTGCTTCTGGTTCCAATATAATTTTTCCTTCCTCATCAAGTTCAGGCAATATTGTTTGAACTGGGAGCTTGTCACCTATAACCTTCTTTAAACATGAAACATGAAAAACTGGGTGCACTCGAGAAGCTGCAGGAAGCTCCAATTTGTATGCCATATTACCAATCTTTTGCAACACCTTGTACGGACCATAATACTTTGGTGATAATTTATTATCCTTCTTAGCTTTCTTGAGGGACATTTGTTTATATGGTTGTAGTTACAGGAATATCCAATCACCTACATCAAAACTTCTTTCACTGGGATGTTGATTTGCATGTTATTTCATTCTATTTTGTGCCAACACGAGGTTATCATTTAAGAGTTGAAGGACTTGTTGTTGATGTTCGATGTGATGTTCCACTGCTTGAACCTTAGAATTTTCTCTTAAATATGATGTGATGGATGGTGTTTGATATCCATAAAGTGCCATAAATGGGGTCATTTTTGTTGTTCTATGGAAGGAAGTGTTATACCACCATTTATCCAGAGGCAACCATTTGACCCATTGTGTATGTTTATCAGATACAAAGCAACGAAGATATCCTTCCAAACATTTGTTTAATATCTCAGTTTGTCCATTAGGTTGAGAATGATAAGATGAGCTATGAGCTAACTGAGTACCAAGACAAGAAAATAAATTTGTCCAACAGTTTCTAGTGAAAATGGGATCTCTGTCACTTACAATAATCTTTGGATTTCCATGTAGCTTTTAAATTGTTTCCATAAATGCAGTAGAAATTATACTGGCTTTAAATGGTTGTGATAATGCACAAAAGTGTGCATACTTGGTAAGTCTGTCAACTACCACCATGATGACACTCTTTTCCTCAGATTTGGGTAAACCTGTGATAAAATCCATTGAAACCTCCTCCCAACGTTGACTTGGAATAGATAAAGGTTGTAATAGACCTGGGGTCTTAATTGTTTCAACTTTATTTTGTTGG